>JBCJKH010026764.1:0-12757 GCA_039877255.1 Loriculus beryllinus
AGAAGAAAGACATCGCATTGAAGCTGACATGCAACAAGTGAGTGAAAGTTCACTTGGCTTTTTCTCTCGACACCAGGATGGCTTTGGTTGAACTGAAGCAAATAAAGGCAAAGCGGAAAGAAATCTAATATTTACCAATCCCCTTAAAAACTTTCTTGTGTGGAGAGGAAAGTACATGGCTTGAATTGAGAATGCGAACCTCCTGAAATAGATGTGTGTGAAGAATACTTATTTTTAGCTTAGTTGCCAAAGATGGGGTGGGTAGATTGAGACTTGGGTTAAACCAAACTGTCTTTCTGAGAAAAATCACACAGTGAGGGAGGCTTCATCCCCTTCTAATCCAATACCCAGAAAGCATAATGGAGAGTTTTCTCTACAACTTCTAAATGGAATGGTTAGTTCCCTACTGTGCAGGGTCATGGCCATACTCTTCACTTCAGCTTTCCACCCAGTGGAGTGGAACAGCTACTACTTAATGACTTTGTGAGGCTGGAATATGGATGTGGCTGTGTGAGGATGATGATGGCTCCAAAGGTATTCAGCATATATCCAACAAATGTCCTGTTAAGAAGCATTTTTCTTATTGACATAGACCATCTACAGAATTGGATCCATGGATGGAAGTTCAATAAGGGTTTGTGTGTGGTACTGCTGTAGTTCAGTGTCTTTTATTGCCTTTATTAGGCCAGTAACAAAGTGGAAGTGGATATGGAGAAGGCAGAGAGCTTGCGTGTGACAAGAGGAGACTTCTTTGCATCCTTGGAGAACGACATCAAACCAGTAAGTAGGCAATGAGTAACTCCTGTAATAGTCACCCAGTGCAGTTAATGACGTGAGGTAACAACTTCCTTCTGGGATCAGACAGACAGTGGTGCACCATGGGCTGACATACTGTGTCCTGTGTTGTCAGAATGAAATTAGGAAGCCTATTTCTGCTAAGGCTGTTTTGTTGCATGCAAGAATCATACAAAGGGATAGAAAAAATAAAGAAAGCAACTTGGAATTTCTTCTTGCTGTATGGACACTCTCTGTTTTTGGCTACTACAGTCAATGGATGCCACCTTCGCTGTGGTCTGTAATGAGAGGTTTAAGCCTCATTTTTGAGACTTGCCTTTAAAGGGTGTGGATTCAGAACCCATTGACAACTTGCACTGGTTGGAATTTCTTTTGAGGGTGCATGAAAACATGTTTCTACATGTGCGTGGTCTCCACCAGCCTTCAGTCCCTTGGACTGGAATGTTGTGTGCCACCAGTGGGTCTTGCAGTACTGACTGTCTCAGTTCAACATCTTCCAGAGTCTTGGTTCTGGTCACTTTAGTGATGTGTAATCGTTTCTTGTTTTTCTGATGTGATACAAAATTGTTCACTAAATAAATGTTCCTTCTTTTAATACAGGCATTTGGAACCAACCAGGAAGACTATGCAAGCTACATCATGAACGGTATTATTAAGTGGGGTGATCCAGTAACGAGGGTATTGGATGATGGGGAGCTGCTTGTTCAACAGACTAAGAACAGTGACCGCACTCCTTTGGTCAGCGTTCTTCTGGAAGGTAAATTTAAGTAAAAAAGCTCAAAACAACCCCAGAACCCTCAAGTGAATTCTGCAAACTATTCCTGTCAGTTGCCTAAGTGATTGTCTGGTACATCCTGCAGCTGGACCTGAAAGAAACACATGAGAGGAAAAATAGAACTGTAAAAAAACTGAGAAAAAGAACCATGTGGCCATGTGTATGCAATCCCTTCTGCCTCTCCTAACTGAATTGTGTTGGATGTATAGACTAAGATGTGTCTTTGGTCTCTGAATTGGTCTAGTGTGAGTTCAAGCAAATAACAAGCTATCTTTGTCAGTATTTACTTGGCCTTCGTGGTATGGACATGGTATTTGCCACAGTACCTGCAGAAATCATATTTAGAAAAGGCATACATATATTTCAAGAAGTGTCTCCAAAATACAAGCACATGGTGGCTTTGGTGCCAGTCCTACAAAATGTGTAACATCCTCTTTTGTGTTGGTTTTGTGGCAATTCAGTCTGCATATTCTCAAACAGCTGCATCCATTTCCTTCATCTGGGGGACTGCACTGTACTAGGAATTAGTGTGTTCCTTCTACAAGCAGAACAAAAGGTCATTTGGGAATGCAGATACCTCTGAATGATAGTCTAAACGCACTGAAGAGATCCATGCTGAGCCTTACCAAAGCTGTTTTCTCCCTTGTATTTTTATGATATTTGTCCTATGTTTCAGGTCCCCCCCACAGTGGGAAGACTGCTTTAGCAGCAAAAATAGCAGAAGAATCCAGCTTTCCCTTTATCAAGATCTGTTCTCCTGATAAGATGATAGGATTTTCTGAAACTGCCAAGTGTCAAGCTATGAAGAAGGTACTGATGTGACCTACTCCTTTGCTTGATTAGAGTCCAGTTCTATGTTCTCTGGTGGATAGAAAAAGGAATTATCTTTGTGATTGTGTTTTCTACTCTCTGCAGGTCCTAAATTCCTGTGTGTATGTTTATTTATGAAGTTGAATGAATGTTTTTGTGGTACTGACACTAAGTGACTTGGAGAATTTCAGGGTTCTGTCCAAATTGGGTCTGATGTGTAATCATGACTGAGAGTGGAACAAAACACCAGATCTGTGGAGAGCTAGAGCTCTGCCTGCAAGGATGAAGGCATGAAGGGCTTAGGTTGCACTGAGAATAGATTCTGACCAAATGAGACTAAGAGCAGTTTGGAGGTGGCAATGTTAAGAGTTTTAACAACTTGGGAAGCTGGGGGAATGCAAGTAAGTTGTATAGCTTAAATCATTTGAAATAGCCAGGTGGAAGGAAGGAAGATTTCCTTTGCTGAAGGAAGCCAGCACTTACTCTTCTAGCTGAATGATACTGAATGAAGCATTTAAGTGGAGCATTGCTCTAAGGTCAGGTTGTCGCAGGATTGGATAGTTTCTAAGAGAAGCAATGTGCTCATAGCTGGAAACCCTGTTTGTAATTGAGATTCAAATAGGAACTATTTGGACTTCACTTGAATCAGTGGATGCTGGAGTCAGGCCTGCAGCACCACTGGTGTCCTTAGAGCTACTTAGTGTTTAAATCCAAAACTTTGCAGGACACTGGTTTGCTGCTCTAAAGGGTGATGTGGAGGCTTAATCTGTACCTGAGCAGGTCTGTTCTCCTTGCAGTGTGCTCTAAGGAAAAGCAACCAATATCCAGCCTAGGATTCATAATTGCATTGCAGTTGTGGGGGATTTGTGTAGTTTTATGTGATCAGTATTGTTTCAGCTCCATCAAACAGAGGAAATGTGCTCAATTTTGTCCATTCTGGATGAAACACAAAGCAGCTGGCTTTTTTGTGTATGGGGTAAGAAAGCAAAACTGAGCTCTGAATTGGTTGACGTGGCAGTGTTCTATTAAATGAAGGTAAAGTCTAGTCTCTTGGTCCTTGGCTTTTCCATTCTTTGTTTGCTCCTCTACATACTGTTCTGTTTGGCTACAAACAGGTCATCGATTCCTGTCATGACTGGTGTAGTTTTGGTGCTGAGATGTAACAATGGGTCATTTTGTGGTTTTTAGATCTTTGATGATGCGTACAAGTCCCAGCTCAGCTGCGTTGTTGTGGATGACATTGAGAGACTGCTGGGTGAGTTCAAATAACAGAAATGCTGAAATGTGGCAAACTGGGAATGATCAGGAGCCGTTTCCTTTGAGAGCATTGAACTGGCTCACACATATTGACGTGGCTTAAATGTGCATCTGCTTAGTGAGCATTAAAATGCATTTTTCCTTTCAGATTATGTCCCAATTGGACCACGGTTCTCTAATCTGGTGTTGCAAGCCCTTCTTGTGCTGCTAAAGAAGCCCCCCCCTCAGGTAAGAAAGTAATTGAGAGGCGAGATGCCCTATTCCTGTAATAATTTTGACAGTGGAGAGCTTTGTGTCTTGCTGATAGCTGCTGTGCTGCCAGTGGTATTAGTGCTATTGTCTCTTGATTCAGTCAAGTTAATCCTAGCCTGCTGCTGCTCATTCAGAGAGACATTTCTAGGATAACCTCAAAGGATTCAACTTCAATTATCTAATTACTTAAGGCTGAATCTTCTGCAGTTAGCCCCAGAAATACTGACTAAGGAAACAAGTTTAACCTTCACCATGTAAAACTTAAACATGCAAGCTGTCTGCTTGCTGATTAACTGAGGAACTGCTCAGTCCAAATCAATCCCTGGCTCTAACCACGTGCTCCCTTCTTATTTAGAAATCAATTTCTAAGAAATGTGTGATTGTGGGTGTCAGGGTTTTAATTTGTTCTTAACTTGAAATTATCAGGTGTTAATTACAATGGGTAAGAAAAGCTTAAGATCTTACATCTCATGCTGATCCTGTCTGTTTGCACTTTCTGGCTTGATGAGATTTAAGAACATCACAAGTGATAACGTTTCTGAAGCTTGCATTGAAAAAGGCAGGCAGGGACCCTTCTCTTTTCTTGTTTGCCATTTTTCCTGTCGTTCGCTGGAATTCTGCTGCGTGTGTGAAAGTATCTGCATGAATAAGTAACTTACCAACAGGAAAACCTTGAAAGGTGGTGTCAGGAAAAGGCAGAGAAGCACAGCCTGGATGAACTCAATATTTTGTCATTTTTAAGATGCTGGAAACAGTGATGTATGCGTGAGTATTGTTTTCATTAGAGTTTGCTGAAAAGACTTCAAATATAGAACTTTGAACTAAGCTCTAATGCCACAGGCCCTGGAGTTCCTCTTGTGACTGTCAACCTGGGAGAACAAAGATTTTTCCCCAGTGATCTTTCTAGGACACATGAAGTCACTAATGTGAAACCGGGATTCTGTTACCACATACATCAGGTCAGAAAGGCTGTACAACCAGTTTTGATCATCATATTCTCATGTAGTCATTGACCTATTGCTGGGTATTTCCACAGCACCAGGACATGTTTGTTCCCATAAATCAGTAGGGCAAAATACATTGTGATTTGGTTCAGTTGTCGAAGGAACTCAAAATACAAAATTCTGCAGTTTATCATTGCATCCTCTGAATGTATTTTGCTGCATAAACACACTTTTGTTGGCGTCTGAGTCTCCCAGAAAACAGGATGCAGGGCTTGAAGCTCTCAGATATTTGCCAAGTTTATGCATGTTACTGGAGATTTGTACTTTGCAATGTTTGAAATGCCCTTGAGGCTGGAAGACTTTGGGTTGACAGCCAATATTATGGTGACTTAAGCCATAAATTGTTGGAGGGTAGAGAGAGTGTTTTCTGAGGGAATGTCACCATTTGATTGATGATGTGTGCGTGGTTTTTTGTTTTCTAAGTGTCCACTATTGGCTGCTGTGGAAATAAGGACATTGGGTTAGATGGACCCTTTGGGCTGTGACCTACTTTGGCTGTTCTGATGATACGGTTCTTCAGAGTGTTTTTTTCTTGTGAGCTCCCTGTGATAGTCATGGCATATGGGGATTTTTATCATTAAAAAAAGCAAACTAGTGTATAAGAAGTTGTGTTATGCAGGAAGAGGCCTTTTCTGCTGTGTTTACTGTGAAAAGGATTGAATTTGGGCTTGGAGACTCTTGGGGTTTTTCAGCTCAAGTGAGAAACCCACAAGGGAGATAATAACACCAGTTAATCCACACCCTTCCAATTTCCCTCTGAGATGACTAGTTCCCTTGGGGAGCAATTTATTTGGAACTAATGGCTGGTTTCAGGGGGTTGTTGTAATTTGAGATGCAGATACATGCTTTAAATGTTCATGAGTAGCATCAGTGGTACTAACCTGCTCCATGAGGTCAAACCAGAATGAATGTCAGTGGGATTAGGATCATGGGTTTAGGTTTATTCCTTGTAAAAGTGGAGTATTTTGGGACACGCCGGGCATATCCTCGTGATGAAAGAAATCGATGACATGATGCTGGGGTGACAATATCTGTTACTGCTCTCAGATAGGCTCTTTATTGTGCCACGAGTCAGAGGGGCCCGAAATACAGAGCTGATTTGAAAAGCTTCCAACCAAGAAGATTGAAGCAGTTGAAACTGCAGGCAAGGAAGGAGTGGGAAGCGCATTTCAGCAGCACAGCTCTGCTGCTCCCATCTCTGTGGCCCAGATTATGTATTCACACGGTGTTGTCACATCACTTGCAGGGAGTATACTTAATGTGCAAGCAGCTTCCTACAATTACTGTAGGCTATGTGTGCAAGAGGAGCATTTCTGGGATGAAATCTTATTAATTATGCATTGAGGTATATGTCTCTGTTGAACTGGCTTATGAAAGCTGCCTCCCAGACTCCCCTCTTCCTATTGAGGCTGTGTTATTTTAACATGGTGTGGGAAGGGCAAATCTTTCAACCTTCTTGTTTTCTGGGCTTCCTGGTTCCTTTTGTCCTTCGCAGAAGTTTTGAGGGTAAACATGTTAGACTTTAAAGAAACTAGAAACATCTCTTGAGTTTGCTTTAAATTCCTGCTCACAGCCCATGCTTGCTTCTTCCACTCAGCAATGCTTAAATAGTGGTATCTATTTCTACCAGTTCAAGACGACTCAAAACCATGGCATTTCGTTTAGCATCTTTTTTTTTTTAACCAATTAAAAGTATTTTCTAAAATGGATTGAAGAGAAGAAAATGAACCATGTTCTCTTGGGTCTTTATTTCAATTGAGTTTCCCTGTGTTATGCAGGAGAGGAGACTGGGGAGGGGTGGGGAAGGGGGGGATAGAAAGACTGAAAAGGGCTGTCGCAGCAGGGAGCCAAGCGGGAGAAAAGGACTTCTCTGAGAACTAAGCAGCAGCAGCTCCGAAAGCCGAAGCTGCTTCATCTACATGCAGAGTCACACAAGGCATGGAGGGACTCACCAGCCCCACAGAGGTTTCACATGTGCTTCCCTGCTGGTTCCTGTGAAAAGCTAACAATTGGCTCAAAGGGTGAAAGACCATTGCAGCATCCCTGCGCTAAGCTGGACGTACAATCTGTGCAGTGTTAGGAAATGGCTGGCTTAGCAAGATGCTCTCCACCACTCTTGTGGATGCCCTTCCACTGCTCTCAGAGGCCCCCAACCCCTTTCCTCTCCAGGACACTGGATGGGAAGAAAAGGAGGAATAATCTTGTTTGATATAATCCCGGATGCATTCCTGATTCCATGGCACTTGGTGTGAATTGGAACTCCAGTCAACAGTGAGGTTACTTTTGTACTTGCAAACCTGGGGAATTATGTTTTGTCCCATTATAGGTGAAGAATTGTTGATTTCCCAAAACCAGATACAGGGTCCAAAGTTGAGTGAAGAGCTGATGAGTGAACGGACAGAGGCACTTCAGTATCCACCATTACTTCGTTATAGCATAGCTTGAGTTCCCTTCAACTCCCCTTGCCTAGGGCTGGCTAGATTTGCTGACATTTGAGACTCCCCTGACGTGATGAAACTCCATTTGCTTGTAGCAGACTCCATGTGATTCTTTTATGTTCTAGTTTGTCTTGCGTAGGCAATGCAATAATATGGTGCCCATTAGGAAGTGAATAATGGGGTAGAAAAATCAATCTCAGAATGCTTGAAAATATGATTGTTTAAAACTCTTTCTCATTTGATCTTTGGGTCCCAGTGCTCTCTCCATGATGATATCCTTTATTCAGGTGAAATCCCTGTAGTAGGGAGGTGAAGTCTGGGATTATCCCACTTCTAGAAGGCACTGGGGCCAGACATGCACCTCTGTTAGGTGTCCTCCCATCAGCATAGAGAGACCTTGGGCTCCAACTGGGGCATCTTTATTGCGTAAAAATGGGCAAGGTGAGTCCAGACTTCAGTGACGTGCCTGCATCTCATCCCTTTTGATGGAAGAACTGAGTCCAGAATGGTCCTGGTAATGAGTCTGACACCAAGTTCCCCCTTAACTTGGTACTTACTCTCTTGTTATGCCTGATTTTTGGAAGTTCAGCTTGAACCCTGCTCTCCTGTGGGCTCGGTATGCGGCACGTTGCCTTTGCAAGGGCTGCTGTGGAAATTAAGGATCAAAGATGTGAGTATTTCTGAAAATGGGGACATGAGCAGTACGTTTCCCAGTAGCAGGAATAAACTCAGTGATGTCCTGTGGTGCGTGTCACTGCGAAGTAGTTGGATGAAGGCAGCTTTTCCAGTTTGGCTTTTGATGGCTTTTCATGCTTTTGTGGTAAAGCCTGGGGCAAACCATTTCTGACTCTGGAGGTTTTCCCCTTGTTTGCTGAGCAAGTTGCCTAAAACTTTGAGGAGTACAAGGGACTCTTGACAATTCATTCTCTTTTAGTAACTGATCCAGCGGAGATGATGCTTGTTTTAAGGAAGCGGGTTTTCCAGTGGGTCAGGTTTAAAGGGAGCAAGCTTAGGCACATAGCTTCTTTTGAAGAAAGCAGGGAAAGAATCGGAATGTTTTAAGGGGGAGCTGTGAAAACATTTTAAACAGTGTTCTGCAGCATAAGCCATCTGTTCTTTGGAGGTTTCCACCCTTCAGGGTCCTCACCATGGGTCCGAACAGAGATATCTAAAAGCTGCTGATGGATATGACCTCTATTAACTTTTCCTATTGCTTTGAGCCTTGTTAAGCTTTTGCCAGTCATAGTGTGGTGCTTGCTTGAGTTCAGCTGAGCTGTTTGGTGAAAGCAAACACCCTTTTGTTCGTTTAAAACTGCTACTGATCATTTCAGGTTGTGCTCTCTAGCATTTCTTTTGACAAACAGCTTTCCCCCTCATCTCCTCTACTATAGGCCATGAATCTATTCTGGAATAGATTCATATGTCCCCACCCCCCAATAGACCATGAACCTATTTTGGGAAGTCATTTCATATATCTGACCATCCCCAGTGCTTTCCTCTGATTTCTCCAACTGCTGGATTTGAAATGGGTGTTTGAAATGGCTGGGATTGCTACTGAGAGCACCCTAGGTTCATCCTTTAGGATAATGACTTTTGTTTTACTCTTTTCCCACTCTAAAAATGCCTGAGTGTTTGCATTTTGGGTGAGGTTTAGCATCGAGCTGGTGTTTTCACAGAACTAGCCACAATGACCCATTCCAGTGGCTTTCCTAAATGGCAATAAATCCCTGGGAGTCATTTTTGTGTGTGTAGTAATTGTCCGCTGGCCTGATTTACAGCAAGTTTGGGATTCATCTGACTAAATGTGGCTGTCAGCGGTTTGGTTTTCTACAACTGAACTAACTGTTTGGAAAATAGTTTGCTGGCTGAGGCTGGAGTGTAGGCAGCTTCTCTGGGAGGAGAGTCGTGTCAGCTGGGCTCCATTAGCCAAGGAGGAAGTGCAGGGAATGAGATCATCCGTGGACACCTGAAGTTGCAGGAGGTAAAACTCACCTCACTCATTCCATTTCTGTGCTGCTTACATCCTGTCCTGTCCTTTTAGTCTGGGGTGAAATCCCAAACTACACTGCATTTTTATTGCAATCAGGCGCGGACTTCACCCATGTGGAAGTTGCTCAGTGGCATCCTTCAAGGCTGCAGGTTGTTACTCCTTTAATTGATGTCTTCGCTGCTGGGCCAGACACTGTATACATGCTGTTAGGTGTATTTTGGAACACATCCTGCCTCGTTGGCTGCATTTGTGTGGGGTTTTTTTCCCCTAAAATGCTCATAATTCGTAGGGAAACGTTGTTATCCCAACCCCTTACCCAAGTTGGTCTGGATTTTGAGTGTTACTTACAGTAACAATGAACGGTTTAAAAGAATTGCATTAGCTTGTGAAGCAGATCAGGCTTGGTGGTGTGGCATGGCATGGCTTTGTGCTTGCAGGAGGGTTGGTTTGGAGGGCTCAGTTCTGTTCAAGAGTCTCTCTTTGGCTTCCTTTGTGCCCTAGCTCCTTACCTGTATAACGAGAAAACTCTTTGAAGGGGCCTAACAGCATGTACCTGACTTGTTCAAATGTTGTGAATAAGGCAGCAGAAGTTCTTACAGGGCTTATACTTTTTCCTGAGTTACGGCATATATAACATCAGGTACATCAGTGTTACTGTTGAATTGAACAAAAGGCCACTGGGGACAATGTGTTGAGGAAACAGCAACTATGAAAGTGAATCAGAATCAAGATGAAATTTTCTCAATCAGATCTGCTGATAATCCCTATCTTTGCCTTCTGAAGGCTTTGAGCATGCATCAGCTCTGCTCTCACATGTGCTGTTATCCTAGTTTTATCTTTGGCAAGTTGAAGGCATCTTTTAACCTTGTCCTTGGGTGGTAACTTCAGAGCAGAGGTATTTGTACCAGACTCCTGTGGCTCACGAGCAGGTGATGGGTCAAGTGTTCTTGGGGAACTCATTTCACACAGCTTGCAAGCCCGCGTTAAAGTCTGTTTTACCAACCCCTTCCAAAGATGAAGACCACTGAAAGTTTGTCTTTATGCAGGCAGAAAGCTTTCCTGTTGCTGAGCATCATTTAATTTTCTTGGTCTATGAAGTGCTTTAGCTGAAAATGAGCACCTGAGGGAGCTTTCTGAATTCCTTGTAGGTGTGAGGATCAAATGCTCTTCACTTACTCTGAGTGCATTGGTTTTTCCTTTTTACCTGCAAGGTCTTACTGAATTGTTCAGATTTAGCTCAAACTCATAAAATGAGAAAGTATTTTTCCTGGCCTTGCTACACAGTGACCTGATGATCAGAAAAGAAATGAATAACGTGCAGTGGGCAAACAGAACACAGTGGAAGCAGCAGCCAGCAGAATAGCTGTATTTAGGTGGACAGTGCATGCCCTTCTCAGGGCTACTAATGACATTTTTAGACACTCAGACCTTTTTTGGCTTGCTGTGGTCTGCCAGTAAGTGAGTTTTGTCTAGGAATAAAGCATTCCCTCTGCCACTGCAGTGTTAAACCTGGCATTTCTGTCATCAGTTTGGGAATTGGCTGCTTCCCATTAAGTTTTCTACTACGTTTCTGGGGGTTTGCCCCTCTAAAGAGGTGGCTGAGGTGCCTCCTGAGGTACAGGCAGTGATGAATACACAGTGATGAATACACAGTGATGAGTACACAGGAGGGTCAGCACAGTGTTGCCTTTGGGTGAAGCTCATGACCTGGGGCACATTCTGGTTCCAACTTGCTAGGCATCACCTCCTTGCGCTGTTTAAGGCTAAAGTCAAACCTGAAGCACTTGAGTCTGTTACCAGTCCTGATGCTTTTTCACTGTCCATCAGCCAAAGCAGGAGCGTGATCTGTTCGAACACAAGCTGTTGAGGAATATGATGGCACTTGGGAAATGGAAACAAATACTGTGAAGATGCAGCATCTTCATCAAAGACTTACTAAGTTTAAATAGGTTTTCATCCTTCATCAGAGGAATGCAAAGCACTTCAATGAATTCTGGCTGCTCTGGGGATAGATTTTAGTTTGGTCATCATTATTAAACAAACAAACCAAGTTTTGTTTCACAAAGTTGAAGTTTAGAACTTCCCTCTTTGTCTCTGAGCATCAGCTAAACTTCTGTACAGCAAATGAGGAGGGCACAGAAGCCAGGCTTCTGGTCAACCTATGGGCTCCTTGTCCCTTGCATTGGAAAAAGGACTGATTGCAGCTGGTAATCCCAAGAGCTCCTTTGATGGAGTCACCAGCCAGCATTGATGAGTGTCTGGACACTGCGCAGTGGCATACAACTACCACGGAACTAGCATTTGCAACATGAACTAAAAGTTGATTTTCACTGGCAGTTGATGTTTTCCATTCATTGCTCTGTTATTTACAAGCCCTGTTATTGCTCAGCTCAACTCGGAACTGGTGTGTGCACTGTTGGTTTGAACTCGGAGACTGCCAGATGTGGCACTGTCCTTGTACACAACCACACTGACAATGGGAACTCGTAGAGACTTAAGCAACCTTTGCTCTTCAAATGTGACCTGTAAAACCACTGCAACTGTCTGCACAGTGGCAGAGAATTCTGTAGATGACTTCAGTTACTGACAGATTGAATCCTATTAGTTCTATTTTAAGTCATGTTTTTACATGGCCATTTTTCATATGTAGATAGCTGAAACTTCCCAAAGCTGGGTCCTCTCTTGTTTTTCCTTTCTTGACACTTACTCCATTGCGTGGACAGGGTCGCAAGCTTCTCATCATTGGAACCACCAGTCGCAAAGATGTCCTGCAGGAAATGGAAATGCTGAATGCTTTCAGCACTACAATTCACGTGCCCAACATTGCAACAGGGGAGCAGCTGATGGAGGCTTTGGAGGTAAGAAAAGGTTCAATGATGACAAACAAGCTCAAACTGTGTTGAAAAGGTGTAATTCTGCAGTAGATCTGTGTTTGGGAATACTGTTCACTTAACATTATGTCATAATCTGACAGTTCTAAGGCTCTTTTGAATTACCTTTTCATACACTAATGTAAAGGAGAGTGAGAGAATAGTAAGTTTAAGGAAAAAGTTTGTGGAGTGGATTGAAAGATTCCAAGGGCATGGCAGTGGGTAATGAATATAGATGGGACACTTAAAATTGATGTTCCTTGAGGGTGCCAAGCTCTTAGGAACAACATTGGATGGATGTGTTTGGTGCTGAAGAGATTATAGGTTCTGTATAAATTCATGCACTTAATGGCTTCTTATTCTTTGTCATAATGGAAATTGTAGTGAATATTGAAAGCTGTTAAAATAAATTGCAGGCAGATGTTTCATGCCAGCTTGCAGAATTGTCACAATGATAATAGAATCCTGGAATCACAGACTGGTTTGGGTTGGAGAGGACCTTAAGATGAATCCAGTTCCAACCCCCCTGCAATGGGCAGGGATGTCTCACACGAAACTATGTTGCC
>JBCJKH010026766.1:0-19602 GCA_039877255.1 Loriculus beryllinus
AGAAGAAAGAAAGAATAAATTAAAAAAAAAACTATTGTAATACTTTGCACGGAATTAAACTTCATACTGAGTTTGTCTGTTGAGTGTTTTTCTACATAAAGTTTTTCAATGCGCACTTAGACAGGGGCCAACAAAGAGAAAAATTATTCGGTAAAGAATGCATCTTTATTATGTATTTTCTGTAAAGAAATAATATAAAATTACAGCATTTAAGCCTAGTGTCCTGGCCCCAGACATGAACAGTCAAATGAAGTGGTAAGTACACTACTAAATTGCCAAACCATTCTTTTCCTAACAAAAGTTCTGCTTCTTACAGTGTACCTATACCTTAAGCCTGTTACTGGCATGAAACTGGAAAAAAACAGCTTGAGCTTTACATAAATTTGAGGCAGACAGAAAAAGGAAGAAGTTTCACATTGGGAAAGAAAACAATGTCTTTTAAGCAGATTGATAATTGATTTTTAAATAGCAGCTCTTGAAGCTGCCCATGGACTTGGAATATTAGTCTAAGTCCTGGGGAGACAGATTATTGGCAAAAATGCTAATGACATTACCAAAGGTTCATGAAGAACTTCTCATGTAATTATGATTTTTATCTATGGGTTTGGTAGGTAAATATATATGTAGTGTAAATGTACATGCACACATTGGGCATGTTGATATACATAAAAGGAAATAGTGTGTGCTTGTGTCATCCTATAAAAAAAATGAAAAAAAACCCCACAGTAAAATTGTCAAGAAATTACTAAGTGATGTTGGAGCCTGAGTTTGATTTTCCAAAAGTTAGCTAAAATCCTAAACTTTATTGGAAGTCAACAGGGCTTTAAAGCTGACAGCCTAAATTCAAAAACTATTTAGACTGTAAGTCTGATTTTTGGCCTAAACTCTGTTTCAGTGATTCATTCTCACTCATATTTCTTTAACAAAACTCAGTTTCTAAGTTACTTAAGCATTGGGCACTAGGCACCTTGTAAAATACTAAGCTGGTGTTTATATTATTGAAAGAGAAAAAAGAAACCTCAGGACTGAAAAAAATTGTATATTATCCATGCTGTAGTATCAGCTGCTTTTACTCTGGAAGTACCTGTGTTCCTATAACCTTCTTTTTCATTTTCAGCTGCTACTACTTGACTCATTTCCTCAATAAAAATATCATCATTATGGATAATGATAAAAAGGCAGCCTGATGTAGCAATGATCAAGCAGTACTAATTTTGCCTTTAATTTTCAAATACACAAGGCCTAGAGAATCATAGAATCGGTTAGGTTGGAAAAGACCTTCAAGATAATCAAGTCCAAGTGTTAATGACCAATTCAAATATTACAACTACCTTTTGTCGATTTAGAAAGTCACTCAGACTTGCTTTGTTTGCCCTGTAAAAGCTACATGAGAACATGCCAACCTTTGACAAACTGAGGGTTGATACAATTGTTGTTTTATGGTATAAACCAGACCAAGCCATAATCTTCAACAGAGCGATAGGTAATACCACTAAAGGATTGAATACATTATGACATCTGCTGAAACTAAACTTTATTCTACCATAATTGTAACAGGCTTGTCCTCTGAGGTAGCGCACGTAACAGTTTTTCAGGTAGATGATATCTAAGGTGTCACTGAAGGCATGATCATTGAGTTGGTATGTATTAAGGTGCCTTCACTGAACACAGCAGAAGGATACTGCTTTGGTGCACGGAGAGCCTCAAGCAGCAGGTCTGTGCAGTTCTTCAAGTCAGCTTCATCTTAAAAACCTTTAAATCAAGCATAAAATCATTTGCTAGTTAAGGTGTTACTGCTCAAGTTGTCTCATCCAGTGTGATGTGCTGGAGGTGATTTTAGTAGTGTCTTCCATGTTAAATATAATGAAATCCTGGCAACAACTAATTAATTAAGAATGCCTGCAGTGTTTTTTCTCCTTCTTCAAGGTGCTTCCTTTTTTTCCCCTGTTCAGAGCTGGGACAAAGAGGAGTATGTTTTCCATTAACATTCTAGCTGTTTATTTTCAGTTAGAGTTTTCCCATCCTTTCTGCGCTAAGAGCATCAGTACAATTCATTCATCGATATCCTCTGCTTTACACTTCAGCTCCTGGGTGCCCACAGGTGACCCTCCCCACTTTCACCACTGAACAGGCACAGCTGCTCATGCAGCACAGAAGACAGAAGAGAGAGAGAGATTAAAGTTTAGCCTAAATCAGATTTCTCATTTAGTTCAGCCAGGCTCTGGTAATGCAGCCATTTTAATCCAACCTAAATCTGTGCTGCAGCTGAAATGGGCAGTCCTCCCCCCCTTGTGCCATTTTCACCTCTCCTGACCCGGCTCACTGCAGAGCTGCACAAATGCCGTGGCTGATTCAGGCGAGGAAGTGGGAACAAGCATGTGGGGATGAGAAGGGGAGGGATCATGTCAGCTCTCTCACTGACAGTCAAAATGGCCTATAGCCAAGTGGTTACATGAATGCTTGTGCCAGCAGGGAAGGAGGCTGGACCACTTCTTTCAGTGGCACTGAAAGTTCATGCTTATTCAGAGTAGTCACAGGATTAGCGAATATGCTTCCACAGTGAGCTTTAAGTTGACCTAAATTCATGCTGTCTGTTGTCACCAGAATGGTTAGCAAGCTGATCCATCTAGCTGCACAGTCACAGCATGGCAGTGCCAAGGTATCAGGGGAAAGAGGGGAACACCTAGCTGGTGGGGAGGGTGTTATAAAGAGGGATGGCACCAGATAGTCAAACCAATACATGAAAAATAAAATATACTTAAATTTTTTTCCAGATAAAACATTTCTGTTCTACACAGTATTGCCCATGCAGCTATGCTGACTCTCCTCCTTCCCACAAGTTCCCATTCTGGTATCTGCTGGCTCTACCAGGATCAATATTCTTCTTTCATTCTTCTCTTTCCCACCCTCTAGCTTTTCATGTGTTGTTTGAAAACACGAGTGAAGTACTGGTTCCTGTTTTGGTTTGGGGGTGGAGGGGAAGGAGGGCAGTGCAGAGGGTGGTTCTCATTCTTTTAGGTTTTTTTCTTCCATTGCCAGCCTCATCAGTCTTTTTCAGGCCACAAATCACTGCCTTCATTCCACAACCAGTTTTTCCATTTCTTCTTCCTAACAGATTTCATTGAAGCAATATGATGATTTTCTTTTTTAGCAAATGAAAGCCTGCATTACTCCCTTCCATTTTTGTCACAGCTTCTTAGAGCTGCTTTTCCTTGTCTGATGGAGACTAAAATGAGAAATCTATAGGGCTGCTTTTTCAGGGTGCCTCTTTAAGGCTGAGGAGACTGTCATTTTCAGCTGCACACATTGTAAGCCTTTAACAACAGTTCCCTGTACAAGGATGAGAGAAAGTTGAAAGCCTGTTGCAGTTCACAGAGACTTAAGGCTCCTCAGGAGGACTGTAAGAAGGAAAGTTTGTGAAGAGCAAAGCAAGAAAACCTTAAAAAAAAAAAAAAAAGGCTAGGTATAACTTTGGATATGTGGTTGAACTTTTGGTTAATTATCTGAACTGATCCCCTGAACTCTCTGAGGTTTGCCCATTGCTAATTAGCACTGCAGTGACTTGTTCTGTATGGATTATGTTATGGAAGTTTAATTTAAAACTTAATTATACTAGTTTTTAAGTGGCTTATAGGGAAAAAATTGCTTTAATCGGGAGTGGTAAGGATTTTTTCCTGTGTTCAGACATCAGTAATACTAGTGGGGCATGTGTAATGTGCTTGAGGAGTTTCACATTTGCTTTATTTGCTTGGATGGAAGTAGAATAAGAGGTTAATAAAAAGTATTTTAAGCCTGTGACTGAGAGTTGTACAATTCTGTATGGTAGTCTAATACAGAGAATCAGAATAGTTTGGGCCTTCAAAGGTCATCTAGCCCAACACCCCTGCAACGAGCAGGGACATCTTCAACTGGATCATAATAAAATATTGTTAATGTAGAATAAATACATAGACTGCACATTGAATTGTTATTGTTACAGTGACAATGATTGTCTAGATTGTCTTGTAATCCCCAGAGATCTGTTTTTTCCACAGGCTTGGAATTTCCTGTGCCGTTTGCCAATTCTAAACGTCAGCCTGAGCATTAAGGGCTGCTGGGATGACCCAGCTCAACCACAGAACGAAGTGCCTGTTCCTTCTTTGACAACAGACACAAGAGATGACAAAAGATGGATCAAATTGCATGCTGATCAAGAGTATGTGCTCCAAATAAATCTGCAGAGAACCCAGATGGGATATCAGGTACATGAATTTATCATTTCCTTCCCAAAAGCACAAGTCTCCAATAACCCATTTATGTTATCAATAATGCTTTATACAGCATAACAGGGATGTTTAAGGTTTAACTCTTGTGTAAATTATGAACACTTTAAAAGCCTTTTCTGGGTTAGTAATGGAGCGAGTGGTTTTTCAGGTTGCAATAGGATAGGAAATATACCCTTAATGTAAAATCCTAGGCCAATTCAAGCCAAATCAAAAACTCACTCATTATTTTTTGCAAACTAGAAACTCATAAAGTTAATTTCTTTGAGTAATTTTTGTAAGCAGTGACAGTATAGATGATCACTTCACAGACAGTGTTTAAGTACTCGCCAGCCCCGCCCCCCTCATACCCTTGTGTATCCTGCTTCCCGACACCAGTTTATAAGCTTCCCTATTACATTCCCATGTACTTCCAAATTGCATACCAGGCCCATGCCTATAAACGTGTTTCTACTCATAACACATCCTCAGGCCTTTACTGAGGATGTTTTCTTCATATTTTACACTTGAAGCGTTTTTGAACAGCTCCTAGAACAACTTCTACATGCAGTTCTTCTCCTGACCTAAGCTGAAGCACATCCCACTTCCTATGCAGCCAGTCACCTCACTGGGCCCAGCGTGTGCCCAGCCAAAAGCACCAGTGACAGGTTCCCGGCTGCTCTGCCCTTCACAGCAGTAACTCCCTGTACCCATTATGAGCATGCCTCCTCCCTTCAAATTGGGCACTGCCATCACTGTAGCTATCACTCACTTACAGATGTGGGTTTTTGTCATTTGCATACCATGAGTGGTATGGACCACAGTGATTATAATATTGCTAATTAATTTCTCTAACATTTCAAACAATGTTATTATCAGCATTTTTAAGGTACAAAGAAGAGTTCAAGATACAGGCAGCGAACAGTTTTGATGTTAGTTGTGAGACTCTTAAAATAACTTCATTTTGACAAAAATAGCAACAGAGATATGTTATATTCTGTTGTAAATCCGGAAGCTAATTTACATTAGTTACATAATTATATTTAAAAAGTACTCTTCTTTCCCAAAAGTTGACTTGTCCTGACTGCAGCAGGTTGACCATAGCTTTGAGGGAAGACTTTATCATTTGTAGGAAGAAAAGGGATCAAAGCTCCTCCATAAGTCATTCCATTTGCTGTGCTAGTTACTGACAGAGGCTCTTCCTAACCAGAAGCCACAGAAAAGAAGGAAGCAGGAGCATTTCGTGCAGTGATCACTGTTTAATAAACCTCTCCTGGAATTTGATCCCTCTTTTGTAAAAAAACAGCTGGATCAAACTGTTTCTTTTTCTTTTCTTTTCCATTGCTTGGGTGATGCTTTTTCTTCTGTATAAATCTCCAGTAAAACCTTTTCATCTACAGAACACCAAGTGAATACTGATATAGTGTGTGTTACTACATCTTCAGCTTGCAGCAGTAAATTCACTGTCTTAAAGAATCACTGAGATAATCTTTCATTTTGCTATATCAACCTCAAATAAAGACTCCAAGTACTGTTTTTGTATTTATATTAATCTTGAACAATACTGTTTAGCTTTATTTAAAGACACTAACATTTACAATTAACCCTTCTGCAGAGAATAGTATTTCGAATATATTAGATAAAACTGCAAAAAGGGAGCAGTATTTCCATTCAAGTTTAATAGCTTTCAAAATAAGTAGAATAGTATCTTGATTCTGTTTTTTTTCTCTGGACTGTGATTTTCTATTCTTTTCTTTTTTTTTTAATAATAAAAAAAATTATCTGGAAATAAATCTGGAAACTGGAGTCTTGCATAACAATTCACTGCCATGTGGCTTTGAGGTGTTCTTTATTCAAAGAATGGCATTGTGGAATGGTGATTTCTACTTCTACTAAGTTATTTCTTTTCCCCAACAGGGAAAGCAGGACAGTAAAGCAATGGCTCCTCGATTCCCCAAAGTTAAAGATGAAGGATGGTTTTTGATATTAGGAGAAGTCGATAAAAAAGAACTCATTGCCCTGAAAAGAACTGGATATGTCAGAAATCGAAATACTGTTTCTGTTGCTTTTTATACACCAGAAACCCCTGGAAAGTATGACAAATTTACAAAATAAGCTTGCTTACTTATTATCTTTTCCAACTAGACAAGACCTAATTTCTAAACTAATGATTCTGCTTTTTATATTTTAGGTGTATTTACACACTGTATCTCATGAGTGACAGCTACCTGGGCATGGACCAACAGTACGATATTTACCTGAACATTATACCAGCTAGTACGTCAGCACAAGTTCCAACAGAGGTGTCTGATACTCCAAGTCACCTGACTCTGAAGTAAGGTGATCTGAAAGGCCCATCCAAAAGAATTGGTCTTCCAGTCAGACATCTGGTCTTTCTGGACACTT
This sequence comes from Loriculus beryllinus, assembly GCA_039877255.1. Classification (NCBI taxonomy): domain Eukaryota; kingdom Metazoa; phylum Chordata; class Aves; order Psittaciformes; family Psittacidae; genus Loriculus; species Loriculus beryllinus. Next base: position 6,648 of record JBCJKH010026766.1, read on the forward strand.
AACAATGTGTTTGCCTTAGTGGAACCAACTTCAAACCTCAAGACAACTGGGAAATTGCAATTGACTACTGTATTGACTCTGGTAACACAGAGTTAGCCACAGTGGCCTTATTCCTTTATGAAGAGTTGTCTTTTCTTGTTTCATCTTTCTCTTCTCAGAAATCATATTGTTGATTCAATTTTGACACATCAAAATAAAAGACTAAAAGGTATGTAATTTGTGCAAATATAGGGCTAAAGTCTTCATTTTGAGAAGTGTCCTGTAGCCTATGTATTGATGCAGCTTAAGTAGACAACTTTTTTAATCTATAGGGAAAAAGACAAAATTTGATCTAAGAACTGCTGAAAACAGACATATGTGTTATATTTCATGTTTAATAAAAATATGTCTATAAGAATGTTTTGCATTAGATTTTTCAGTGTAAAGAATGAGATTATATAGTAACAAAATCCTCCTCTTACACATACTACATTTTGAAGGTGATAATCTAAACAAAGAATTTCATAAATTTATATTAATTATAGATGCAGTAGTATAACATATTTCTGGTATAGCAATGATGCAATTTATATGCATCATAGTTAAAGTTCACTTTTTACAGGCATGAACACAACATAACATATATACATACATGTATATTACATGTTTACAATTTATTTAGTGGTTTCCCTGAATTTTGAAGGACTAAGGCATGCAACATTGGGTGTCTTGTTCTACGGTTCACTCCTAACATGAGCAGCTACATTCTTTAAATAAGGGAGAGTGACACTCCAGAAATGGGGTTTATGTTACATCACTGAGACAGCTTGATAAGCGTGGATGAGTTCTGCCAGACAATAGGCAGTTGTCTAAGAGATGTGCAGCTTGATGTGATAGTACTATGAGAGCACCTCCATCTGCAAGACCCAAATCTGAAAGGAGAAAGTAGCAGCATCTATCTTCTGCACAATACAGCAATGTTCATGCTGATTTACACATCCTGCAGTCAGTCCTTGTCTTAGCCTTAAGGAAATTCAAGATGCCAAGCAAGTATTTGGAGGCAGTGTACTACAAAAGCATCATGTATCTTCATTCATACTAGAAGACTAGACTTTAAACTGAATATTAATATTTTAACTTGTTCAGTTTTGCCTGTAGCTGATAAGCATTACCTCTTCAAGGGATTATTTTGTTATCTTGTCTGCTGTGTTACACCAGATGAAAGAATACAGCTCATTGCCTCTGGTCCTGCCACCAGACATCACTGAGAAGAGCCTGGCTCTGTCCTTGTTGACATTTTCCCTTCAGATATTTATACACATTGATGAGATTCCCCCTGAGCCTTCACTTCTCCAGGCTTAATAGTAACAGCTCTCTCAGCTTTTCCTCATGCAAGACATGCCCCAGTCCCTTCATCATCTTCTTTGTGGCTCTTTGCTGGATTTTCCAGTATGTCTGTATCTCTCTTGCACTGGGGAGCCCCAAACCAAACACAGTGCTCCGGATGTGGCGCTGATCACCTATCTTGCCCTGCTAGCAACGCAACACTGCAGCAAAGAGAAGGCTGGCTGATTTCAAAGGGTCAATAGTTAAACATTAATTTCTTTCATATGTAGCTGGAACCTCTAAATTGTGAGAAGAGTTTTTAAAATAATTCTGTAGTTAAGTAGCTTGTCCTAAATGGGTCTCTGTATAAATAATTCCTACAGAGGATTCCATCTAGACAAAAGGAACAAGCTCTGTAGAAAGGATTCTTCACAGTGATTACGCCATCCTGCAATTAAATATGTTTACAATATGTCTTGTATTCAGATCTTCTAATGAGCTCCATACTGCATCAATGTGATTTGAATCTGGGACTCTCCAAGTCAAGTAAGACTTCCTTCTGCATCTCTGTTCCCAGAAAATCACAACCACCTTCTCACTCAAATCTCTCCTCAGAAATAAAGAACGTAAAAGCCTCACCAAGTCTGTGCATTATGTTTCAATGCTGCTTTTTTTCCTCCAGTTTAGTCTTGTCCTACTAAGACTGTCAATAAAACATGCGTCCAAAATAGGCATCTCTCCACGTAGCAGATTCATACACAGCAGAACTAACGACATCTCATTGCACAGTGACAAAGATCACACAGGCGAGAGGACAAGACAGAGATCTCATCAAAAATATCATACATGACTGCTGATGGGGGGCAGTGTCTACATCTAGATTTCAGAATAGAAACAGAAATATGGAGGGGGGAGGAAAGTAAATAAAGACACTGGCTATTGTTCAGGTGCTAGAAAACCAATGGAATAAAGAATGAAAAGATTTCTGTGATAACTATTATCATTCCAAATAACAAGATTCACACTAATGACAGCAGAGTTGAGTGGACCATTTTGAAAAATCATTCTTGAAAATGTGATATATGTGCAAATAGTTACAGGGCTGTGGTATTATTTAGTGGCAAGAAGAACAGTAGAAAAGGGAGTCTAGAAATAACACCATCTTTCCCTACTACACTCTAAATCTCTACACAAATGCGTTACACAGCATTCATAGAATCATAGAATAGTTAGGGTTGGAAAGGACCTTAAGATCATCTAGTTCCAACACCCTTGCCCTGGGCAGAGACACTTCACACTAAACCATGTCACCCAAGGCTCTGTCCAACCTGGCCTTGAACACTGCCAGGGATGGAACACTCGTAACTTCCTTGGGCAACCCATTCCAGTGCCTCACCACCCTAACAGTAAAAAACTTCCTCCTTATATCCAATCTAAACTTCCCCTCTTTACATTTTAACCCGTTACCCCTTGTCCTATCACTGCAGTCCCTAATGAAGAGTCCTTCCCAGCATCCTCATGCACAAGCTTTATCCTTGATATAAAAATGCCTCCTTAGATGAGTTCAGACATTGCTTTCTCTGACAACAATAGCAAAGGCTTGAAGTTGTTGCTTTGCATAAAACCATTATTAGATAATCTGTTCCGCTAGGGAAGACTGTGAGATCTCTTCAGAAACTGAAGAGACACAATTTGCTCCGTGTGTTGCTTTGGCAGTAATATTTTATACTTGTTCCCTGTTTCCTTATCTGACCGCTGCTGTGAAAGAGGAAGCTTTTCTTTGTTGTTACCAACTCGCCTCCCTCACATGATTACAAAGGAAATGAAACAATAGTTTTCAAATCTGTGAAAGCTTTCTTTGTATTTAAAAAAATAAATGAGTGAAGTCAGTGGATATGCTCTCCACTTGTCCTACATTTTCTTCTATAATCATGTTTACTTGTCAACTTGATTGTTGTTTGAGGAAGCTTTTTCAGTGTTCTTTCTTTATTAACTGCAGGACTCAGTGGTACCCAGCAGTGACTGCCTTCTGTAAATATTTATTTATTTATCTAATTTGGGGTAAGAAAAAATAGCTCAGACTTTCGGCATGGATGTTATCCTTCACTTTGTAAAATAAAGAGGAAGAGTGCAGACCAATTTTTATCTAAATATTTCTTTACAAAATTGCTTATGTAAAATACATTAAGCATGATTTTCAGGAAGAACAAAGGACACTTCTTCAGATAGTAAATCATTAGAAATCAAATGAGTACAACTGCTGGAACGTAGCCTGATGACTTTTTTCAGTATAAAAATCATGTATGTTCTTGAGAGAAACTAGTAGAAAGCATGAAATTTTGTGTAAGAGGGAATGGAAGTTGCCGGAGGATGGGCTAAGTGGGATGGTACTGCTTTTTAGATTACCTGCCTGTCTTTCAGGAAATGGTTTCTGCTTGCTGTAGAAAGTAGTTTAAAGCTCTGTATTCTTGTTCTGAAGACAGCATTGTTTCGTGTGTATGCATGGGCAGATCTAAGTGTCCAAACATAATAATTTTCTTTCTTTATCTAAGATCCAGGTAAAAATTAAACATCATAAGGCATGCTTGTTTCGAGTACAGTTTTACGTGTGACTATGTATATTACAGGTATACCTAGCATTAACTGTATATACTCTTGCTTATTTTTCCTCTCTACACCTGATGTGTAACTGTCTTCAAAGCTCAGTCTCTTTGAGAAAATATGTTAGTAGTAGCAATGGGAAAATGTGATTTCTAGGGGACTTTGAGAATCAATTCCTCTTTTATTACAGGCTCTTAGATTTAGAAATGTACTCCTGGAACACACCGAGCTTTCTTTCAAAACTAGTTAAATTATATCTCTACTGCTTACTTGAAAGGCTGTTTGAGCACCTCAGGTCTTGGATGACTAGAAATATCTTAGGTTTCTTCCTCTAGGGCCTTGCCCTTTCTAGATAAAGAATTTTTTACTGTTTGGAGAAGTTAATAAGTAGCTAAAGTACTTCAGCTCAAACAACTACAGACAGAAGATCCAAGTATCAGGTTAATTTAAAATACTTTGTGAATGATGCTTTCCTCAACTCAGTCACATTTCTTCATTACAATTGCAGTCTCATGTATATGGCTTTACGCCTCAAGTGTTTTTCACATTTTCAGTAAAATAATGAAGCTGTAAAGTGTTTTAGAAGGGGCTTAATTTATAGGTTATAAAATCAGAAGTTTGAGATGTAGTTGGAGTCTGTGGCTTTATCATTGCTGTTAAAGCCTAAATGAATGAGTTCTAGAAAATGTGTAAAATAGTTATTTTCTTATAATAGTTGATAGGATTAGATTCCTCATAATGTGACCCCCTTCCCCAGCAGAGCAAGGACTGTGGACTGTTACTTGTTTGTACAGTGTCCAAAAATGTGCAGCCTCTTAGACACTCCTTCAATAAACATGTAATTCTCTCTGATGAGAAAGATAAAGGATTGGAATATTTAAAACCAGATAAATATGGATTCACTCATTTGAACTTTAACTGTTGTCAGGAAACAATGTAGAATAAAAAAAAGTGGCATCAATTCCAATGCATATTTTAATTCCAGGATACACCTAAATCAGGTACTAGCTGCAGTTCTCGGTGTTCAAGCTCTAGACAAGACTCTGAGAGTACGAGACCAGAATCGGAAACAGAAGATGTGCTGTGGGAGGACCTCTTACACTGTGCAGAGTGCCACTCTTCCTGTACCAGTGAGACAGATGTAGAAAGCCCTCAAGTGAACCCATGCGTGAAGAAAGAGTACAGAGATGACCCATTTCATCAGGTTGGTATCCACCAATTCTGATTTAATTTTTTCATTACACTCAAGTTCAGTATTATCAGTTCTATCATATGTCAGAAGGCCTGAGAAGAAGAACTCTACATTAAATGAAAGCTACAAAGCCAAGGTGATTTGACAGAATTAAAACACAGAGAATTTGATTTCTGGTACTCAGTCATTAATTTGTCAAATGAAGAGGATATGAGAGTACACTGAAGTAGACTGCAGAATATTTGAGTGTTTGAATGAGTTGTAGTTCAGGGCAAGTACTGATTGATTTAAATTTCCTCTGTGGTGTAGACAGTTCTGTTGTTTTGTTTTGTTTTTTTTCTCTGGTGGAATTGCTGTTTCATGAGGACATATCAGACATCTTTCTACTTATTTATGTAGAAATCTGTATATAATAAAGCAAACAGATAAAATAGTGTCTAATGCATGTGTATTTGTATACATAATATATATATGATGTTACTTTTGAATTATCTATGTCTAGATTCAATTTAGATAGAAGCTTTTTATTTTTATCTGAAAGCTAATAATTTATTTATTTCCCTTATTTAATGTTATTCTGTAGCAACATATGGGCAGTCATTTCTGAATATGTTACTGTTTGTGGGGCAACAGTTCATTTGCAGGCTGCCTCTTGGGTTAATGCTGGACAAAATACATTGTTAATACTGATCATTAACAATCAAGCATTAGTCTTCATTTCATAAAATCCATTCAGATACCACAGTGCCAGCTGTATTTGTCGTAAGTCTTATCTTTGAACTGAATGTTTATTGTATTGCTAATATGAAGCATTTAAGTGAAGAGATGGAGAAAATGTGAAACATTCATCTGGGTAAATCTGTCGTGTTGGTAGCACATCATCAATGCTAAGGATTGCCGCTACCTAAGGAAAAGAATTTTAAAAGACAGGCTTTTTACTCATAACAGGTATTGGAAATGTTTTATTGCTTGGTTTACAAAATCCCCCCTTCCGCCCTGGAGAAAAACAACCACAAAGAGACAGTAATTTGGATTTCATGCAGTCTTTGCTTTTGTGATTTAGTTTTAGTTCTTCTTGTTACATTCCATCTAAACACTAAATCGGAAGCCTTACAAGAGGGAGTTGAATTGCAGTGTAGGTACTGACTTTGGTTTTCTGCAATCGCTTTTTTTCTGTTTGGTAGTAGATTGTGGATTTTTGATTTTGGCTTCTGGTGTTGATACTCCCTCTAGAGGGAGACCTTGGAAATCCTGCTACTAATATTTGTGTTGCTTTAATAATGTAAATCAATTTTTTTCATCCAATGGAAAAAATAAGAGATAATTGAATACTTAGAAGATTACAAAGATTTCAAAAAAATACTGATGAATAAGGTAATAAAAGCTTTATTTTTCATAAATTATAAATTAAAACTAAAAAATAATATCGTGCTCCAGCCACCCTCCCCAGCACCACCACTTCCAGTAGTTTGATACACGTAGTGCTAGGTGACCAGGCAGAGTTGGAGCAATTTTGATCATGTGAATGGGAAAGGAGTGAGACAGTGCTGAAGGAAGTCAGGAAATGGCTGCAGCAGAACTTGTTGCCTCAGCATTTTTCCAGATCCTTCAGCTCTCACTTGGTTCTCTGTTAGGAGTAAAAGTTCCTCAGCCATAAGTGCATTCAGTAGATTAGGCTGGGACTGTTTGGCTCTTGAAGCAGTGTATATTGATTTGACTCCTATCACAATCTCTGAATCTTGCAGATACTAAACGTATCCTAATACTAAACGTAGGGGGGGCTTCATGTATAAAAAGGGGATTGTGAATTACACAAATATCATTAAATCTAAATTAAAAAAATAATGGTTGGCCTTAGGCTCAACCTGAGAAGAATGCTTTGCAGAATGTTGGGGGGGGGAAATAATAGAAAACCAAAATATTCCATAAATCATGTGGCAAAATTAAAGTTGGGTTATAAGTTTTCAAATCTCTGTCTTTGATAAGTTTGAGCAAAAAAAAGAAACCTCAACAACAATAACTCTAAGAGAAAATGAAACGTGGAGAGATCTTTGTACTCACAGCTGTTTCTTGGAAAAGTGGATTATTTTGAGGACTGTTGTTAACATATAGTAGAAGTAAATTAAGTAAATGCTATGTAACAGTATTTATGTTAGTCTACAGTATTTTTTGTCAGCATACTGCTGAAAAAGGCATACTGACAAGACAGTAGGTTTTTATCTCTGATGGACTATATTCCTTGTCTTTCCCAGAGTCATTTGCCTTGGATCCACAGTTTGAATCCAGGACTAGAAAAAATAAGTGCAATTGTATGGGAGGGTAATGACTGCAAGAAAGCAGATATGTCTGTGCTTGAGATCAGTGGCATGATAATGAACAGAGTGAGTATTCTTTTTACTTTATGTAAATACTGTATTTAGGAGTCGAAGCACTACCAGAAATAATGTTGAATAATGCTGTCTTTTTGCTAGGGGGGTTTAGTTTGAGTTTCTTTGTTATGTAAGTATCTGTTATTACATTATTTTTCCATGGCTTGCATCAGTCTCATTTACTTATTACTAACAGATAAAAAAAGCTACAGATCTTAAGTGTCAGGACAATGAAATGTGTTTGCATTGTTACCTGCTTGCTAAGGTAGCCAGTCTTTGTTTTATTGTTCCAAAGTGATACATTCTGTGAATATTGTTAATTACCTTCTTGCACTTTGTTGAACTTCATGAAGCTGGCATTGGCCCACCTCTCAGGTGTGTTAAGGTCCCTCTGGATAGCATCCTTTCCCTCCGGTGTTATCAATTGAACCACATAATTTAGTGTCATGAGCAAACTTGCTGAGGGCACATTCAATTCACTGTCCATGTCTCTGACGAAGATGTTGAACAGGATCAGTCCCAGCACCGACCTCATTGAATTGCTGTTGTGCTCTTTTCCAATATAGACACTGTAGGCGTTTTGTAGAGTTGAACATCAAATTCTAGCATAGTTTAAGAAGACTGTCACTAATTCTGACAAGTTGATACTTAAAATCTCCAACTTGTTAAAAGCAATATATTCACAAACTGTTCAGATCTCTATATCTAACTCTGACAGAGTTTTGGGTGCACTCCGCAGCAGAAGTGAATTTACAAAGCCATAGCTAGAACAATAGAACTCCAGTCCTGTCTGCACTCTTTGATTCCTTTAAAAACATGCAACCTAAAAGCAAACTTACAAATAGGAACAATGTAGATGTAAGCAACACAGTCTGATTGGCACACTTTGCTAATTCAGCATTAAATGAATTTTTAATACAAGGATATGCAATGGAGTCTGTTAACTGCAGTGCTATGTTGTTGGGTTTTTAAATGATTTGTCATGTTTGGTTCCTGTGCATTAAGTGTTCTTTGAGGACTTCCTTTTTCTTAATACTAAATTCTGAGGATGCTTGGTTTAAGGTTTCATATAACTTATCAGGTCATGAAGTGTTCATTGTGACAGTAGTACAATAGCATTAATAATTCATTTATTGACTTATTTCCAAATTCCAAAGTTAAAAACCTACCTTGTTTTCTTCTGGTTTCAGGTGAACAGCTATATACCAGGAATTGGTTATCAGATTTTTGGAAATGTCATCTCTTTAATCTTGGGTTTGATGCCATTTGTCTTTCGACTTTCCCAAGCTAAAGATTTGGAACAACTAGCTGCACATTCTGCTGCAGAGCTTTGTATGACTGCGTTTGGATCCAATGGAGACATTCTGGTTCTCTCAATGGTTATTATAAGTTTTGTGGTCCGTGTGTCTCTAGTATGGATTTTCTTTTTTCTGCTATGTGTAGCAGAGAGGACATACAAACAGGTATGAACAGCAAAGCAAGAGGTGTCCTTCAAAGCAAAACAAGGTTTAATGTTTATGATTTTTTGACTTTTTGAGTATTTTTAACTTTTCTTCAGCACATTATGATGTGTAGGTCAATGGTGACAGATACTTCAGTGGATTTACAATTTAGGAGATAACGAAGCTACTGCAATGGACTGAAGTCTCAGCAGAATCTCTGTAGCTAAACATTTGTCCTGGAGAGCATTTCTGAGGGAAAGCTTCTTTATTTCAAGTGTCTGGGTCAGTCCACCTCTTAAGTCATGCCTCCGTTGGCCTCAGTTTTCCCTAAGGAGAAGGAGTTCCAATAAAAGAAGTCTATCAACTTCCAGTTTGTTCTACCAGTGTTTTTTCAAAACTTTCAGTTTAATTCAAAACAGTCCAGTCCTAAAGCTAGCCAAAAGCCCTGCTTTGGTGGTAGATCAGTCACATGGCTAGAGACCATGAAAGCTGCTATCTGGAGTAATACAGCTGTTATTTTATTGCTGCTTATTGAAATTTAAGCTTCTAAGAAAGCATCAGTATTGCTTACTAGCTGCAGAGTGTATGTACTGGCTTGCAAAAGAAAGACTTTCTTCTCTCAAATTGTAGCCAAAATTTGTGACTTAATACAGTAGAATAGAATGAACCTGCTTCTAATATTAATTTCTGTTAGAAGGAACTTCTGTAATACAGGCACTCTCTAATGCAGTTGATTTGCAAGTTTGATTTTCTCCCCATTTAAGAGCAAAGCAGTTCTGTTATCTGAAATTTGAAGACAGGAACTCAAAATGTAGTTAAATTTTATCATTAGGATATGAAGACTTTTAAAAGTTTTTAGTGCATCTCCTCTTTTTAGTAACATGCTACTTTTATTTCTGCACTATATTACCATATTTTAGTGTACACTGATACACTATGCATTACTTTGACTTACTATTTTCTTTCCATTGCCCTTGAAAATCAATTTTGCTTCTTTGCAGAGGCTACTTTTTGCCAAACTTTTTGGTCATCTAACGTCTGCCAGGAGGGCAAGAAAATCTGAGGTTCCTCACTTCCGCTTGAAGAAAGTACAGAATATAAAAATGTGGCTTTCTCTCAGGTCCTATCTAAAGGTAAAATAACAAGTATTTTTGCTACCACTTTACTATGAAATACCTCATATGCTGTTGATGGAAGGCTGGTATTATAATCTGAATTTTTCTTCCTGCGCGCTTACCCCCATTGATGTACATGTGCCTTGTTGTCCTGAACTGAGGGCACTTGTACACTTTGTTTTAGTAACTCGGGGTCAGCAGTGTCTGCAAGCAGCCAGATTGTGAGAAAACGAATGCCTAGTTTTTACCTTGGAGTATAGGATGGGTGTGCTCAGAGTTGGAGTCTTGTCTTACTAATGCTAGCAGAAAAGTCTCTCAGGTGAGTATGTTGGGTAAAAATGACCACTTGTAGTACAATACAGACAATGCCTTAGTGTAAGAGCCTCACCAATTAGTATCGTTAGCACAGAAGGAATTTATGAAGCAAGACAATTTATGTGTATCTTTGTGCTTTGAGTGTACACGTGCTAGGTGAAACTAGAAATTATGCCCAGGTGTTATCTGCAGGACATTCTGATCCCTCTGTTGTATGTTCAGTTGATATTTGAGTAATCTCTTTATATTTCAGCAATGATCTTTTCAAGCCAGAGCATTTTGCTGAGTCTTTCTGAAAGGGTCCATATTATCTAACTCAGCATTGGGTTGTTTTGTGTCCCTGTCCTCTTATTTTTTGTCTGTGTTAGGTAGTACAATTCTGATAAGCTAGTTTTTTTCCTATTTGTTTTCTGTAGAACCATTAGTTTTAGTGAACAGCATCTGACAATCTCTTGTCTGTGGTGGTAATTCTCTTATTTGTGTCTATGCTTCTTTCCAACAGCAGTTAAGAAAGGTTAGATGAAATCTGCTGTCAGTAGATTTTAGAAGTAAGTAAAAGATGAAAACATAAAGGAGTTCTGGCATGAAGATAGGATCTATTAGCAGGCAAAATTTGTAATATAAAGCACAATCTTAAATTTGAAAGATGTATCACTTCAAGAGGAATTGAGGTGGTTAGGTACAACACCCCTTGTGTTATGGAACTGTCTGTTGGGGAGGTTATAAAAAGGATGTAGCCTTTAAACTTCACATTTGAGATACTTGTATCTTTTCCCTTCTAGTCTGTAGTGGCTGAATGGGAAGAAAGGAGGATAACAGCACTTGGACAATAGGATGTCATTTTGATGCTTGAAAGACTGCATTTGGTAGCATTATTGTGGAGAGAGTGTCTTGCCTTCTTTCCTCATAACCACATCTATTTATTCTGCCTTTTCTTATGTCATTGGAAACACTTGTACAATTACGTAGCTAAGAAAGGAGCAATCAGAGAGTGGTCAGAGGCAGGTACAAAGGGAACTGAATCAACTCAAAAATAATCAGGCAAGAACAGTAATTTTCTCCTCCATCTGTTGCTTTTGGTTCACTGGGCAGCTCTGTAATGCTTGTGCTAGCATGAGGAAAGGAATGGAGACAAGCACCTAAGGAGCTGGGCTGCCTTCTTGCAGTGGAACTGCTGGCATGTACTGGCATAGCATTTGTCCAAAATACACTTGCATATTACCTCTACCTATATTTTAATTAAAAAGAAAGAGGAAAGGATCAGTGGATGGAAACATTTCATTGTACTGAGAAAAAAATGGTTGCAAGCAGTGAGGTTGCACTTTTCAAGACAAGTGTGTTTATTCCCTAGTTTTCCTTCCTGTTCTGTGGGAGAGAATTATATTATTGCATCTACCACAATGGGACAGTGATTTACAGCTATATTTTTGTGTGTGTCAAAAAGAGGCAAGTAGTGGAAAATACCAACCATGTGAAATCGTATCTTGATATCCTGTTGCGATCTGGTGTCCAAAAATCTTTTGTTAGCCTTGGTTTGATACTCAGGGTTAAAACCCAGTGCTGTATCAAATTTGTAATGTCAGGGAATACTGCTCACATCAAAGTTACTTTGCATCATGAAGGAGCTGACTGAACAAGTGGTAAATAGTTAACCTTTAGATGCTTGCATCTGAATTCATCTCGCGTGCCTTTAGGGGTTTCAAATGTAGTAATATTATTTGGATCTAATATGGTGTTTGAATTTAGATTGCCAGATTACAAGCCATGATGAAACAGAGGTTCAAGATGTGAATCTAACTGGGTATGCTAAATATCAGCTCTGGGCAGATTTTCACATACATGTATGTAAATCCTCTATTTTCAGCGTCGAGGACCTCAACGCTCAGTTGATGTGATAGTTTCATCTGCCTTCCTACTGACTATCTCGGTTGTGTTTATCTGTTGTGCCCAGGTGAGGAAATCTTACTTGTATGGTAACAACTATGACTTTAACAGTTTAGAAAAATATATTTGACTGCCTTTTGCATGAGGATTCCTATTAAGTTAGAAGACCACAGTGAAAAATAAAGGAGAGTTGTCACAGCTTTTCAGAAGATTAAGCTCCATCTTGTGTTGTGCATTTTATCTACGTTACAGTATTATTCTGTAAGACCTAATGAAACACTGATAGCATAGCTCCTGACATGATGATATTATTTTGTAACTCGGTTTCCTCTTTCATTTTCCATCATGGATTTTGGAACACAGGATGTGGTTTTTCTAACATTTTGCATCAAAAGTCACTTTTGCAAAGACAGTTGACTTTGACCTTGGGTGATGATTTTTGTGAGAAACCAGGTTGTTGGCTATATTAGCCTGCCCTCTAGTGGAATATCTTTTAGTAAGCAAATCTGTGATGATTTTTACTGCTCAAAGATTTTTCTTTGAGCTTCTGTTTCAGAACACAGAGAAGCTTCTGATTGGCTCCTGTTTGTATTTTCTTTCCACTTTTATCCCTAGTGCACACTAATATGTTTTCCTGGTAGCAAGCTGTAAATATTTTAATAAGAATATAATTTATCAATATCTCTTCTTGGATTCAATTTTCTCCGTAATTCAGTACATCTGATGGTATAG
>JBCJKH010026766.1:19702-30377 GCA_039877255.1 Loriculus beryllinus
ACATCTGATGGTATAGTTTGAGTTTTTTCAAATATAGTGTCTTTGCAACTTTGAGCATGAGGTTAAAATTGTCTTAGAGTGTATTTCTTTATCTATTGCTTTAGAGATCTGAAAAAAAAATCTGATTGAGCCTTTCAGAGCAAATCTGTTCTCAAACTTCACATCTTTGACACAGCGTTGATTTTAGATTATGATTCAAAAATCTTCTGTGCCTAAACCCAATCCATATGCTTTATTCTTGGGAAATTTTTCTTGGAGTTGGGAATATGTGTAATTTTCTTACATTGTAATGTAACTATTATTTCCAATTATTTTTTTTTCTTTTGGTTTCAGCTGCTTCACATGCATGAGATCTTCCTTGATTGTCACTACAATTGGGAACTTGTAATTTGGTGCATTTCACTAACTCTCTTTCTCTTAAGATTTGTTACTCTTGGATCTGAAACCAGTAAAAAGTACAGCAATACCTCAATATTACTTACTGAGCAGGTGAGAATTTGTATAGACCTATATTATTATAGCTAAATAAATAATTCATCTGGTAGGTTTCAGGCATGCATTTTCACTCAAAGTGCTGGATGGGAGAGTAAATAACTTGAAAACCAAGTTACCCTCTATAAAGTGGGTCACTACTTCCAGTCTTGGAACACTCCAGTGTTGACTGCTAGGTTATGTGGGTTACATATAGTCTCCTCTAGACTCCTTGGAAACTTTGACTTTCAGTCATTTGCCCTGCTTGGCTTTGGGTGTGCATACTTTTCTTCTTGGGAATGTTCTGGTCAGCATTTGTTCTGCAAACTGCTCCCTCTGCTCTGCTTGGCACTGCTGGTAGTTTTCTGACCTAGGCACATTGCGTTAGTGTTAGGTAAGAAGCAATCTCTTTCTGCTCAGAGAGGTTTCACAGTGGTGCAAAACACAGCATTCAGGACAAGGCAAATGAGCAGTTCCAATCTTCACAGGTTTCCTACAGGAAACATGTTCAAGTTGGAGAATAAAGTCTTCCAAACTGTGTCACATCACAGGATGTGAAGCTTATGACAAGTGGTATAAATGACCTCTTACATGTTGTGCTCAATGAGAATTCATCCTGTCTGTACTAAAGCTGATGAGGCTGAACACTGAGAAGGCAGTCTGCCCATTTACCTAGTCCTGAATGCTGTGTTTTGCACCACTGTGAAACCTCACAGGGTTCCTGAGCCTGGAAAGCTTTGTATTATTCTGCTGATCCTTAGCAGAGGAATAGTCTAATGTTCCAGTGAAGTTTGTCCTCTGTTTTGGGGATGAAAATGGAGGAAAATGTTTGGGATAAGGATTGGGAAAAAAATGTAGAGAAGAAGGTGAGAGAGAGATAGAGAATGTCAGGCCTTTGTTTTGCTTTCCTAGGCTTTTATACTGTGCTCTTCATGAGAGTGAGAATTTTAAGCCAGCATGGACATTGAAAGAAGCACTCTCTCTATGTGCTCAGAACTTAAAAATCAGTTCAGAAAGTGCTATGTCATCAGACACGTAGCTTTGTAATGAATCCAGCTTATCCTGTTAAAAGTAATTTCCCTTAAAAATGCCCAAGAGCTTTATGAAATAAAAAGCAAAACAGAACTCACAATTGTTTCTCTGAAAATAAAAAGGATGCAGGTCACCCTTTGTAGAACTCATTTTGGACTGATTTCACATAGTTAGCTGGATGCCACAGCATATTTACAGTGTTCTTGGAACAGACTTGTGAGATTCTGACCTTTCAGCCTTTCATGAGACGTCTAGTCCAAACAGTTGACTAACACTCACAAAAAATGTGATCTGAAAAAAGCACATCTAAACGGCTGTCCTGGAAAATCACACATTAAAGTTATTAGGCTTACAGAGAAGAGAATGAAGACTTGAAACAAAAAAAAAAAAAAACAAAACTAGGAAAAAACCCCAAAACCAACCAAACAAAAGGACCAACCAAACAAGCCTCAACCCTCAGATTCGATTTACAGGTCAGATAAGATGAAACTGCAAGTTCTACTTTCTGTCAGCAGAGTTCCAGCCACTTTTATGTGCTTTATATTCAACCTATGAATTTCATGATGAGGTGTTATGTAGAAAACTAACAGATCAGTCATTTTACATCAAAGGACTTTCTAACTTTATGCTGTTTGCCTGTAATTTTCCAAGTTCTTCTGAAAGTGTTTTAAATTGATCTTTTAAATTAAGTGCTTCAGAGATACTTTGATGAGTAAAATACAACATGTGGTCTGATTGAAGCTGTGTCTTGCCAGCTTCAAGTCTCAGAATAGTTATAGTAGGTCACAGTCAAACAAGGTCTAACACCCCTCCCGAATCAAAGTTTGTTGTTGAATGCTGCTTTTTTTCCCGTAAATTAATGAAATCATAGTAACTGTTAAAAGAGGTTTGAACCTTCCATGAGTTTATTAACTACCACTTTTTTCAGAGTTGCTAAATGGAGCCTTTTTTCTTAGTTTACTTGTGATTACGTACGCTTGAATAGTTGAAATCAGTAATTTTGTATTTAAAGATTGGAATCTTTTTGACTGTAAAAGCATAATTTAAAATGAAATTTTTAAGCTTAATGTGCTTTGGAATATGTTAGACATAGTTCTTAATTTTTACTTTTTATAAGAAACTTACAGTGACCTTCTTAGGGAGATCTGATAATATTCAGTCATTTTGTTTAGATGCCTGTGGCCCTTATTTCAGTAACCACCTTACAATACACCTTAAGTCTGTAGCATCATCTAGCATCACTTCTTTTCTGCAGCTTCGTTTCTGCACCTTGTCTGTCATCCAAAGGACTACTTCTGCATAGTGCTGAATTGTTCATTTTTAATTTTGTTGAATGTTGTCATCCTAAAATAAAAAGCTCACTGCTTTTCATAGAATCATAGAATAGTTAGGGTTGGAAAGGACCTTAAGATCGTCTAGTTCCAGCACTGTTCCATGGGCAGGGACACCTCACAGTAGACCGTGTTGCCCAAATATATTTCTTTTGATTTGCCTTTGTTATGCAGTAGAAAAGAATAACTAGCCTGTGCCTGGTCTATGATACCAAAGGTAGGTCATTTGAGAATGAAAGCTGCTGTTTCAAAATCGCTAGAAAGCTCAAAGAGAGCTAATACGTACTCTTAACTAAACACTGTCAGAAACTATGACCTAAAAAAGCCTGGGTCACAGACGTGTTGAAATGATCAATATACTGTTCTACAGCAATGAAGAGTTTAATAATTTCCCAAATATTTCAAGGCTCTGGAAAGATTGATTTTCTGCATTCAAGGTGCTTGTGGAGTACTCAATTATACTAAAATATTTTAAAAGAAATTACTCTTTAGCAGAATTATGCTTAAGCATTTCAGTCTATTCAATAAATTTGTTGATTTTAAGCCTTGTAAGCTCTGCATGCTAGTATAAAAACCTGGAAACGTGTTGACAAACCTCAGGCAGTTATTAAAGGAGGAAAAAGAAATTATGCAAACCTTACATGTGTGGTGTTTCTTCTTGCTGAATTTGTAGATCGCACAAAACTATTAAAGCTGTTGCTATAATAGTGTCAAATGTGAGGTTTCATATCATATTTCATGTCATATTGTAGTTTCTTGTGGCACTGAGCCAGTATTTTTTCTGAAATATTAAAAAGGAAGCAAAAACCTCACTTGCTTGCAGAAATATCATTGCTGTTCTATTATATGGCTGCTGAGAAATGCCTTAAATATTTCCAAATGAATTCCTTTAAGTTCCGAATCACTGATACTCATTTTTTTATTTAAATCAGATAAACTTATACTTGAAAATGGAGAAAAAGCCTAATAAGAAGGAGGAACTGACACTAGTGAACAATGTTTTGAAACTTGCTACTAAGTTATTAAAGGTAAGAATTGAAATACTATTACTGTATTTTATATAACTATGAAGCAGAATAAATTGCTTAATGAGTCACTTATATTATTTCTGCAGGCAGCACAGTATGCTTTATAGAATCATAGAATAGTTAGGGCTGGAAAGGACCTTTGGTTTAAATCTGTTCTCTAGGTCTTTCACAGTGATGCTACTTATTCATACACTAGTCTGTTATGTTTCTGTCATTGAGGATTATAAATTATAAAATACAAGAAGTTTTATTCTTTGACAGTATATGAGCAGCGTGAGAAAAGGTACTTCTGGATGGACGGGATGATGAACCCTTGGGAAATAAATGTGGTTTCATTGTCGGGTTTGAATGTTGATATCTGTTTTGAGTAATAAGTATGGAATTTTGCTGATAAATAGAAACTTTTTTGCATGTGCAATATTATCCTGTTTGCCAGCTAGCTGTATTTGATGGGTAGGAGATATTTCTTCATGGTGAGAGGACATGAATGTTTTTATTACTTCCCATTTCTGGAATTCTGCAGGCGAAAAATCATCTGACCTGCACCCATCTGGAGCTAGAGGACAGACATGCTTAGCGCTTTCTTGAACTTGTTTGTATCTCTGCCTCTTAACAAAGCAGTGGTTGAGGTTCTCAGGAAGACATGTTTGATCTTAAATTGCTTCTGTTGAGTTCTTTCAAAGTCACACATCTGTCCTAATTTGAGAAGCAAGCTGTTTGGTTCTTGTCTGGGAGTTTAGTTCTTGCTTCAGAAATGTCTTATTCTCCTTCAGACTAAACATGTCCCTAATCCAAAACTTACTTAAGGGTTACCTGAATGCCAAAAAAAGTGATAAATTTAAAACTTTGAAACCTTTTTAATTTAGGTTTGGCTTTTATAGACAAATAAAGTCATTTAGATCTATTATTCCTTATGTGTTTTTACACTAAGATTAACAGTGTATAACTTATAATTGACTAAACTGGGTTTTCAAAGAGGAAGCCAGTCCCAGCACAACAAAAAACCAAATTTCTGACTTTGCTCCCTATTTCTCTTGGCATCGTGTGTCAGTGCTTAATCACTTCTGCTGTTCTGTAAACCACCTTTTAATTAGATTTGTCTAGCTTCAGCTCTCAGTATCTGTATCTTGTTACACATGCTGATGTTATGGTAAAGTTCTTAGAGATGGTGGTGATTTGTTATTCTTCACTTCAGAAGTAAAGTAGCAACAGTATTTTGACTGCTCCTTCAGGGAATCAACTTCTTCATTTAGTCCAGGATAGAGTGGTCATGTAAAACAGTTCCCCAGGAATGACTGGCAAACGTAAATGTATTTTCCTCCTCAAATAAATTTCATTCAATCAGCACACCTCTTCCACTGTGTTTGAGCATAGCAAAACTGATACTGATTCCATGTGCAGCATCCCTATCAGTAGATGGAATGGCTGGATTCTCATACAGAAAACCTGAACCATCTTTCAGTGCCTCTATATACCTTTCTCTGCAATCAAGACAATTCATACCTATTTAGAGAAACAGTTGGGTATTTTTTGCATGTGGTGGTGCTTCAAGACCTTGCTGCCTCTTTCTGCCACACAATGAATCCTGGTCATTTACCCTGTTGGTTCCTGTGAGTCAAGGAACAGTTCTTAAAATGAAGTTTGAACTCATTATAGCCAGGTAGTAGCTGAGATGATGGACTGGGCAAATAGTCTAGACCAAGCACAAAAGATTCAGGGTATCTCATGTATTGAAATGTTTGTATGCTGAGAACATAGGTAGGGTGAGACAGAGCTGCTGTTGGTGGCAGGATGCTGATCAACGCTTGGTATGATTCACTTCAGTCTTTTTCATGCTTTTCTCAGTGTTTTCCAAAAAACGTTCATGTTTTCCAGGAATGTATTTACTAACATAGCCTTTCCAAGAGGAGACTTGGCCTATTTAACGCAGGCTGTCACTTGATTACTGTGAGAATGTGCCCAAAAGTGAGATGGGATTTCCAAGCCACTTAGTATGAGCTATAAATGAATTCTTGGTAGTTAACGCTCAACACAATTGAGCATTTCATGCTTAGTAGCTAAATGGATGTGTTTGGGTTTTTTTATTTGGTTTGAATGGTTTTGAACCTTTCATTTCACTGAAAACCAGTATTATGTTGAAAATTCTCTTTTCTTACTTCAATAGGTAAAATGAATCCAAAATCTAAAATCTTTTTCCTTAAAGAATTTCTCTGCTGTTCTTCTCAGAATCATGTCTATTGTATCTTTTGTATTTGCAGCAGAGTTTTATACTACATTTCATCGAGATAGAAAGGTTGTTCACTATTATTTCATGTCTTTTGAAAGAAAAGCTCTGAAATTCTTCTTTATGTAAAAATGGTTTATAAGGTCCAGGATGTAATGTAGAAAAGGAATGAAGATGGATTTAAAGCTAGAAAATACGAATGACTAAAGCAGTGATAGTTGTTATACATTATATAATCCATTTTTCTATTTTAAAACTATTTTTTTCTTTTATTTGACAAATTTCTAGGCCAAAAAAGTTTGGGTGATTTTATGCACACAGTAATAAATGGAATTTATTATTCAGACACCAGCAATCAGTACTCAGTTACTGAGATAGGCATTTTCTTGTACATTGTTACATATATGTAGAAGAATAGGAGAATGTTTTACTCCACTGTGACTTTAAGACTTCCTAAGCTGTCTAATATCTCTCAATATCTATGTGAAAAAAACCTGTTGTGTAATTTTTGCCTTGAACAATGACATTTTTTTGCATTACTAGGAACTGGACAGTCCCTTTAGGTTATATGGGCTTACAATGAATCCACTGCTTTATAATATCACCCAAGTTGTCATTCTGTCAGCTGTTTCCGGTGTCATCAGTGACTTGCTTGGATTTAATCTAAAGGTAACTACTTGATAAGCATCCTTTTTTTCACCATGGTGTGCAGAATGTTGTGATAGATGGATCATATATTTTAGCCTGATTAATTCTTAACTTAATTAGAAGATTTATTGTTTGAGAAATGATTATAAAATTTTAGCTGTATGAGAATAATAGTGATTTATTTGCCAAAGCATCCCTTCTAACTTGTTTTTTGCATTTTTGTGGCTTCCTAACTTTATTTATGACATGCAATTACCAAAAATTCTTAGACATAAACACAGAGACATTTGTATAAATAAGCATGAGACCTTATTTAACTTTTCTTCATTTCTCAGATCTGATTTCTGTCTTGAATTCCTTACTTTCTGACTTTGTAGCTCCTTAAGGGGTGCAGAAAGGTGCAAGCTGTCCTCTTGCACTTCAATAAAGAATCACATTAAGTAAAGTATTACCATGACGAATCTAACAGTGTCATTTTGTCATGACTGAAGGACTGTCTTATTGGGTCCTACTCTCTGGCTCCCTCTGAACTAGGAACTCTGGAAACTATTTCAGGATTCAGGTTATGAGGTGCGTTTCCACAAGCTTGTAGCATGAAGCCCTTCATTGGCCACTGAGTTCTTTTACGTCTACCCATCTTTTTCCTATTAGAAGTAAATGAATATGAAATTTATTAGATGCATCACAGTAGATGCAGCAAATGCACTAAGAGGAAAAAATGTAGTGATATTGCAGTTCTGGTAAACAGAAAAGCGAGAAGAGAACTAACGTTCATTTACTGCTCTAACATTTCCAGCTCTGGAAGATCAAATCTTGACAGTATATAAAGAAGATGAGATAACACAGTGTTAAAGAAAAGCTCATCGATTGACAAAACTGCCTCAAAGCAGCCACTGACTGTATTTCAGATGCTACAACCTCTTCAAGGATGTTGTTTGGAAAATTGAAGTGTTTACATCTGACTGTCTTGTGCAATCTTTGTATTTATTTCATCTTCTCACTGTTTTATGTTCATTTTAGTTGACATTTGTATTTTATTTTCAAACTTACTTGTTTAGTTTTGGAAAAGGTCAGAGTTAGAAAGGGTCAAAACCAGTGTGTCTCAGAACTTGAAATCCTGGAAACTGCTTACACTAAATTAGTATATCTGTTGTTAAAGCTGAAGCCAATGCTGAACGTTTTTAGTTGCAGTAACGCTATATGGAAGTCACAATTTTTGACAGTGTGGTAAAATTACTTAGAATATTTCATTTGCACCAATCCTTTCTGAGGACAACATAACATCAGTCGATGTTTGGTTGCAATAGAAAAATGAGATATATATAAAAAACCTGTACTGACAATACAGTATGAAAGGTAGCAGAAATATTTTCTATTAATATTAGAAGCAAGTGGGAATTTTTAATATTTTGAGTAATTCCAGGATCTAAACTCATATAAGCTGCAGTTTAAATATCCTGGGATATTAATAAGGTATTATATAACAAGTCAACAAGTGCTCTTTGATAACACTTTTATTAGAGCAATAATTGTAAATGGTTACCATGCTGTATGATATTTTGATAAAATTAAATATTGTATTTATTTGAAATACTGGGCTGTCCTGTGCAGCTCTGACTGTGCATGCTCAATATGTGCACTTTTTATTGTTACTTTTAATGAGAAACTTTATATATATACATATAAATGTATATTAATTGGAATATATTATGGTGAACTATGGAGCAGTATATATTGTATGTTGAAGTCGAATATTTAAACACGTGAAAGACTTACTGGTGAAAGGAATGCTATGGATGGCTGAGCATAAGACAGATAGGTGCTCCCCTTTTGTACACTATAGTATATGCCATTGATACCACATTGAAGTTTAAGAACAGTTAAGCATAGAAAATGAGTTCCTCTGATGAGCAGCAGAGCTCGAGAAGCCTGGTATTCAGTAGATTTGAATCTTTAACTAGTGTCCTTCCTTCCCATTTCTCCCCAGCAAGTGTCATTCCCTAGTGCTTTCGTTGCTGGGGTTCCCCCTCCTTGGGTTTCCCACCTCTCCCTATGCCTTCTATCACTGCCTCCCCCGTACACCAGTCATGTTGACTTGTGGTTCTGCAGTGTGAACTTAGATATTCACCTGTGTAGAATTAAGTTATTTGGAGCAAACCTTCCATCTACAAATTATTCCTGGATGATTAATGCCACCAGGCAAGAGTATTGGTACATTTATGTTTCTAAAATAGCGGCTTCATATTGAAAAATGACATGTAGTTAGGTGGCAAGAGTCTGGACATTGCACTATGTTTGCTAATCTTCAGAATCTTGGAAGATTTGAAGCATTGTATCTTAAACTTATGTGGTATAAAAATATTTTTATATATAAAGCAACACAAACAAGCATTTTGTATTTTATTTGCCTCTGTACTAATGTTTAATAATGACCAAAGTGCATTCTGGTTTTTGAAAGAATGTATTACCGGAGCTTTAAGAACATACTCTATTTAGTTTCTCATGTGCAAACTTCAGCTGCATCTGATCTGTTTCTTCTTTCTCTGTTGTTTGATGTTGGGATTGTTTTTAAAAAAGTAAGTACATTTTATACACAGTTTTTTCCAAATTATGGTACAGACCTACACAGAACTTAATTTTGCACAAAATATATTTTAAGAAAAAAAAAACCAACGTACAGCAGGAGTTGTGTGGGTGATAAAAGATAAGGCTTTTTATGCCTTGTACAGCCTGTCACTAGTACAAAACCATTCTTTTTAGGATTATGTTTAGAAATGTGAAGTGGTGAATTAAACGGCTTTCATTCTAAGACAAAAAGGGAGGGAGGGAAAGGATTGTGGTTTTGGTTGTAACGATGTATACCTCAGCAACTAGCACTGTGCTGGATTGTTGCACTAACAAACGGCGGCTTGGGGAGAGTAAAAGATTTGTGAAATGGAATTAAAAATAATAAAAACCTTTATTTCCTACCATTAGGTATATTCATTATGTTACAAATGGGAGAGGTTTAGTCTCCATCACTCAACATGGGAAATACAGTATGAGAATAGAGGCAAGTAGAAGTATGGCAGATCTTGCGTGTTAACTGTTACTTTCTGGCACGTGTTTTGTAACTGAAAGTGTGATCAGGCTTGGAATAAAGCTTTCTATGGTTGATGGTAAAAAAAGAAGTGAATCAATGCAGTGAGCTATGTCTTTTAGTAATATCCAGCATACTTCTGAGTCTGCCGGGTTTGATTTAAATCCATATATTCTGTTTAAAGTATTTTGGGGAGAGAAAACCTGCACATGGAATGAAAATGACAATTGTCAAAATTGCACTTTCTTGCAAGAACACAAACTTTCACTCATTTTTGGTTATGCAAAATAGCGTAATTTTATTGTATTTTATGCTGGACATGCAGGTGCCAAATAACCATTTCTGTTTGAAAAATACGGAAACAGAATTCAGTCCTATTTCACCAGGATTTAAGGGATTAATTTAAATCACCGTTTTGACTGTTTTATTATGTCACAAGATAGGTTTCCATGTAAAAATCAAAATACAAGCTAATGAACTTACTGACATCAAAGTGAAATGTCTCAATAACATATTATGGACTGTTTCAATTGAATTAATGCATGATAAGTTATGTATTTTGTCTATTTGTTTACTGATTAGTGAAGCATCTTCTAGAAGAAGACTGTTCTATTAACAGCTTTCAAACACCCATTTTTATTAGCTTAATTTTGGCTTTTCCAAATCTTTGGGTTTGGACTTTAAACATGTTCTGCTGGTGGTATCCTCATGACCATTGGTAACCGGGCAGCAGGTTACACTCCACACTTGTGTTCCTTTGCTCACTTTCTGAGCTTGCTCTTAATGTAGAATCATAGAATCGTTAGGGTTGGAAAGGACCTTAAGATCATCTAGTTCCAACCCCCCTGCCATAAGCAGGGAC
>JBCJKH010026769.1:6036-21389 GCA_039877255.1 Loriculus beryllinus
CTTGGGTGGCATGGTTTAGTGTGAGGTGTCCCTGCCCATGGCAGGGGGGTTGGAACTTGATCTTAAGGTCCTTTCCAGCCCTAACTATTCTATGATTTTATGATTCTGTGATGGAGCTAGTCTAGAATTTGCAGTAGAAGCTTCGGTCTAGAGAAAAGTCTTTTTCTCCTTACCCCAGCTGACAGGATTTCTTGTTTCTTGTTGTCTTTAAAGCTTTGTGTCTGTAAGAATCCATCTAGTAAAGAATAGTAAGCTTGTGGTATATTATTGGTTACCCTTATATGTTGTTTTGTTACTGTTTGTAATTATTGTTTTTTTTCCAAAGAGCTGTGGATGACTAAAAGAAAGAAAAGCAGTTACATTTCCTAGTTCTAGCTCTTACAGGGTTAGATATCATCAATGAAGTTGGAATTTGTGATGGTGAAGAAAGGGTAATACTTATGAGCTGTGAGGAGAGCTGTGTGAGAGAACTGAGAAGTTGATGGAAAGTGCTGAGTCACAGGAAGGTTATTATATGAGGAAGGTTTGAAACCAGAGATGTATAGTCTTAGGCACCATATCTGAAATTAGTTACTGTGGTGCAGTGCAAATTTACATGCTTGAAATAAGTGTCCTGTATGTTCTTTGATTTATTGTTGTGGTTTAAACCCAGTTTCTACTCCCTCTCCCTCTCTTTCCTTCCTCCCCCCTCTTCCTTCCCGCTCCTGGAGGGATGGGGAGGAAAATCGAAGGAATGTAACTCCCACGGGTTGAGATAAGAACAATCCAGTAACTAAGGTACAACACAAATCACTGCTGCTACCACCAATAATAATAATGATAAGAAAATAACAAGGGAAGAGAGTCCGATACCACCCGCTGAAAACGAGCCCGACCGGGAAGTGTGTGCCCTTCCAGGTAACTCCCCATTACCTCCCCGGGCATGAGATGTTGTGGAATGGAATACCTCTTTGCCTAGCCTAGGTCAGGTGTCCTGTCTCTGCTTCTTCCCTGCCTCCCCTCCTCCCTGGCAGAGCATGAGACTCAAGAAAGTCCTTGGTCAGAATAAACATTAATTAGCGACAACTAAAAACATTGGTGTTATCAGCTATGTTCCCAGGCTGAAAGTCAAAACACAGCACTGCACCAGCTACTAAGAAGGAGAAAAAAACGACTGCTACTGCTGAACCCAGGACATTTATAAATAAAAAACTTCTAGAAGGATTGCGTGGTATTTAAGTTGCTTTGGGTGTATTTTGGCCTCCTTATGTAGTCTTTATAGTCTCTGCTACTTTGGTTTTTTGCTGTTGCATGGGGTTAGTAATTGCGCATTATTTTCATCCACTGTTCATTACAAGATAGTAATTCTGCAGTTCATCTTTTCTCCTTTCATGATGAAAACATTCTACTTGCTTTTTTAATAGAATTTTCTGATGGTTTGAAATTTTTAGCAGGTTGTTTTCTGTCAGACTTTGGTGCATGGGTTATTTGTTGGCAATACGCTAAACATTTTGTTGATCTTAGGGAACAAAAAGAAAAAAGACTTCAGAAAATATGTTCTGGGTGTAAGTTATAGTGACAGAAGTAGGTGTGAAAAGGTTAGGAAGATGCTGTATTTTGCCATTTACCATATCACTACTTCACTCCACTCTGAGACATTATTTCCTTTCAAAGAAGTAATACCTGTACAGATAGTTTTGAAAGAGCTGGCTTGCATTATGTCACATATTCCTGAATACAACACTTTTTGCAGTAATGTCTTTGGGCACCCACAGATCCACATAAAATGTCCTGTAAAATTATATTTTCTGCAGTTTTTATTCTGCACAGGCACTGTGGTACCTTATGTCTGTGTTTAAAAAATATATTTGACTTGAGATCTTACAAAGTAAATACATCAGCTTGGCTAAAAGCTGAGATAACTTAATAGGGTTCTTGCATTCAAGTAGTTTTCTCAATGCTGCTGCTTCTTATGTGCCTATGCTAAAATAAATCTCCCTTCTGTGCAATGTACTTCATTCTGATTTCTTTTTAAAACTCCTGTGTCAACATGTTGGGGGAGGTGAGGAGGACTGTGGGGGTGAATGGATAGGAAGGGCAGTTCAGGAGAGGGAGACAGCTAGAACTGCAGTTTGTAGATTTTGATGCTACTGAGAAAATAAAGACATCAAGTGTAAGTGTCTGCCATGGTTATCAGTTTTGACATATTCTGAGGAGGCAGGATTAAAAGCTCAGCAAGGAGTAAGATATTCTTGATTTTATCCAAACTTGATGGCAGATATCTGGCACCTGGAAAAAAGTTATTTTAATCATCTCATGTGGTTGTATTCTAATGCAGTTGATTGTACTGAGCTCCTTTATATAACGTCTGGGTTTGGCTAGGGCTGTTATAACAGGAATTTCATTACATGAGTGAATTGAGTGTAAGTGTAAAACATCTAGCTCTGTTACACTGATGTGGTTGCCCAGGGCAGGGGAGACCTAGAAACCTTCCCTCCATGGATATAGGGCTACGAGAGGTTTCAGTGCTCACCTGAGTTATCCCCAAGAGGGTATTTGAGAAGAGCATGGTTGGCTGGTGCTTTGATTAGATCTCTGCTTTGGCATAACACTGCTACTGCTGCCCTTATGTGGTTTGATAGTTTTGATTATATAGTATATATTTGACCTTTTGCAGGTACGTGAATATTCACATATTGACAATTAGAAATTGTGAACCTGTAGTTTTTGCAACACAGAATTTGAATAAATAGAAATTTTTGGTATGGGTATATTAAGGAGAAATGAGGTCCCATATGCTGATTCTCTGCAGTGTATCAGTGTTACTCATACTGAAATCTCTGTGGTTGTGGAATCAATAGGTAGCTTTATGGACAGGATTTTAGTAAAATCCAGGGGACTGTGGACTAGTTATAAGGAGCATGGGGACAGTACTGCCATTGTACCTTAATTCTGAGTGTGTCAATTCATCACTGTATCCTGTCTGTCTTCAAGGATTTCTATAAATAGCTGTGTTTCATCTGAGTAGATGAGGGTGCACAAATACTTAAATATTTCTACCTATATGTGAGTAAACTGGAGGATTGCCAGGGCACAGTGTTTAGAGATGCATTTTAAGTGAAGCTTAAAATGATGGAAGTTACTGTGCAAATTAGTTACTCCTGTATCAAGGAAGACTACTGTGAACTAGGATGCTAGAACTTAGATTGAGGATGCCTTAAACAAAAAAGAAACTCACTTTATGGAGAAATGTTTGGAATGGATCAGTCAGAAAATATGAATGTTCCTTGGAATGTTTGAAGAACATTTAATTAGTGAGTTACATCCTTCAACATGGGTTCAGATACAATTCTTGTTAACTGGTGACTTTGGCTGGAAAGTCTCCTAGAAGAAAAGTAAGTCTGACAGGCACTCTTTATCTCATTGTTATGAAAATGGTCCTAATCACCTTTCTTTTAAATGAAGATTTAATTAATGTGGTCAGGGTGGAAGCATCAAGTTTAGTAAACCCCAGTGGAGGGGGGTTTCATAAACATTTAAAAATGTCTTTGTTCCAGTGGATTTTAGGAATATCTGGGTATAGGACAGGTACAAACTGAATTTACAGTTGCATGGCTATACTGTAAAAGACGAAATGGTCAAGTTTAAAAAAAGAAAAAAAATTGGAGTGGGGGAGGGGGAATAAATCCCTTAGTTGTTTTGCAGGAAGGTATCAGTCTAGTTCTGGAAAGCAGCTATTTGGTACTCCCTGCACATGTTTACTAGACATGAGAATTATTGAGTTCAGATACTTACCTCAGACCTTCTTCATATTTGTCTTTTAAAATAAATAATTCTTTTAAAATAAATAATTCTTAGAAATTTAGTTTTGGTTATATGTTTGCAAATAATGGAATTTCCTCTCGCTTTTCCCAGAAAGTCTTCATAAAACTGAGGAGAATCCATAACCATGCAGAAGTATTAAATAAAGCAAAAAACTCCAAATTGAAAGCCCAGGAAAATACAACTGTGTATGTGTGTGCTAGTCATGGAAGAAGGATGAGAACTTAGTCTACAACATTGAGTTGTTTGTTAGAAAAAGTGATTTTATAACATTCCTACTTATATAGACCTAAAGTGTAGTTTTGTATCAGGTATTTTTCACAGTGCTGTTTTATAATTAAACCTGTGTAGAAATGTTGCTATGAGTATTTTCAACCTTATGGCTCTAAACCACTTTTAATTAGTGGTAAGGCTTTTTTTTCCCAAAGAACTAAAGTAATAAAAGCCCATGAGTGTTTGGTTTTTAAATGTGACCTGTTGCTTGTTTTAATATTTTTATGCAGGTTCTTTTAATCTCTTTCTACCTTTTTCATCTTGATAGCCCAAATGTTTGGGGTTTTTTTTGTATGTACTCCTAATGCTATAAAATATGAAAACAACTATAAAAACATTGTTACTTTAGTTTTGTATTTTTTGCTGTCTCTTTTTCTGCAGATTGTAAGTCTGTTTCCCTCTTTAAAATAGCTGGACAAAAGGCAATTACTAGACATACTGATAACAGCAAAAGCGGTGAGAACATTTTGCACCTTAGAGGATCTGTTATAAGACAGCAATTTTCCACTTCATTGAGTCACAACTGTTTTATTTTCTGCAGTAACCTCAAAATACCAAGTAGTGTTTTTAGACAGAATTCATCATAACTTCCATTATTGTTTTTAATTGGATATAAATGCTTGGTTTAATTGAGACAGTACAGTGGTACAGGATCAGTAGCAATGGCTGGAGCAGACCTTCCTGAAAGAGAAGGCAGTAGAATGATTTGTGAGAGCTGCTTTTTATTCAAACCTTTTTTATTTTAATTTTTTTTTTTAAACTTTCTGGTTTTGAGAGAATGGATATCCCATATAGAGGAGACAGATTTCCCTGGAAGAGTCTTTAGAGAACAAAATTTTAAAGTGATACAAAATGATACAAAAACCCTTTAATATAAGTTATTGCTATGTAGCAGCATAGGGCATGTACAAGAAAAGCAGAAAGGCAAGCAGCCTCCTTGGTTGGAGGAGACATTATCAGAGAAGCATTCAGAAGAAGGCCTAGATCAAAAAAGCGAGTTTCAAATACCCTTGCTGAAGGTGGCATTTGTTGACATTAAGGGTTTTACAGAAGTGGGAGATCTGGTAGGTCCCGTAAAGATGGCTAAGTTGAAAACCTCCAATTCAGAATATATTTGTAAAATAAAAAAGTAAGAAAAGAATAAGTAGAACTTTCAGAGGAAAAGGAGAATCAGAAAGTGAAAAATAAAACCAGAAATTAAATAAAGATTCAGCTTCTCTGGAGGCATTAAAAAGGGAGTTACTATTAATACCTTCTATGTGCTCTTCTGTCTGAAAATAAAATGGTCATCCATGCAGCATGTAGGATTCTGTACCACTGCTCATGTTTGCAATCTAAAACCTTTTGTTTTAGTCAGTCCTTTCACTAGAAGGCTTTTGATGAAGACATTCTGGGCATGTTGTGAGAAGGTATGAAATACAATTTTTCAAGGACGTATTGTACACGAAGAGGGAGAGAAACATGATATTATCATGTGTTATGGAACAACAAATACAGAATAGAGATCAGTTTTAATGTCCTAATTTTTTAATGCAGAAGACAGTAGGTCTTTATAATGGAGTTAAAAATATTTTTATGGTATTTAATGGGATAAGTATTTTCAGGAGACTGTATTGTGGAAAGCAGTCTAGAAATACAGTCTGTCTGATAAAGCATTATAATACAGGATGGCAAGCTATTATGACCAGAAAAAGAGCCTAAGAAGAGGAAGGAAGCTGAGGAGAGAAAGAACTGTAAAACCAAGTGAGACTGAACAAATAATATGACGAAGACAAGCTGAGGAAGAATCACAGGGAGTGGGGGAAGGAAGATTGTGGCCCTGCTGAGAATTTGAATGTAAAGAAGATGAGAGAATTAAAAACAAACTTTAAGGCAAAGAGCATGTGGAAAGAAGGGAGGGAAGGTATATATAGAATGACACAGGACTGGACTGCAGGAGGACTGAAAGGAAACTTTTGCCAGCTTTCTCCTCAGTAGCAGCCTCTGTCATAAATTCACCAAAAAAGACATCTGAGGAAGAAGGTAACTGTTCAGGTCACTCTTCAGCTGACCAGGATGTCTTCTGTTTCGAGGAAGACAGAAAAAGGTAGACTGCAAAGCACCAGGGCTCACTTGGGAAGCAAGAGAAGTATATAGTAATAATCTGGTATGTTAAAGAATAGAGGAAATTACAGTAATAGGGCTTCAGCTGGTAGAAATCAACTTTCTCTCCTGAACTTCCCGGAGAGTCCGTAGCAAGGGGAGTTGGGATTTAAAATGGTGGAAACTCCTCTCTTATGAATTAAACAATGAAGATTTTTAATGTATAGCTGTTACTGCAGCTGATGATAACAATTTTCTGTCACAAGAAACAAAGGATGTAGCAATTGCATGAAGTCTTTTACTGAACTGCTGATGAAAAATAACTGAGGACATATTTTCCACAATATTTATTTTTTGGGGCCACAGTGTATAAGAGTAACTACGTTGGTGAAAAGTTTTCACTTTGATCCTAAGATGTACTGGCAAGACAAAAAAAGGAGAGGAGGAGAAACCGATGCAACATCATCAAAGTAACTTTTAAAGAAAAAACAGTAAAATATCCTGTAGCAAAGCACATAGCCAGCAATATCTGTTTCTCCAGAAATTTTTAAAAGTTATTAATACATTTAGATCATGAACATGTATTTTCAGTATGTTCATGATGGATAGAAATTGCATATGAGGAGATACTTGAAAAGATAGAGTTGTTAAAAGAACAAGATCTAGGAGGAATTTGTAGTACAAAGTGCTAAATTGAAGGGCTAAATTTATGAACTGTGCACCATATAATCTTTCTGCTTAGAACACTTGGTAGGTTTGGAAATGCTGAAATAACCTCATTTACAGTATCAAATAGATGTGATCAGCTAGCATGATGTTAAAAATTTCAGTTTCTTAAATGCAAACTATGAGTACTAACTGCAATTCTGCCTGTTCCTAAGGGTGAAAGAATGGTGTGTAAGCTTTCAAAATATTTCAGAAAAAAATATTAATAAAAAGAAATTGGAATGCTGGAAAAGTACTTAGGATTGTGTTACCAGTAACCCCTGGTTGATCTGTAAAATACACAAATAATAGAGGAAATGAACAACTGTATTAGGGTTTCAGGAAAAGAACAACTGTACTTGGGTTTCAGAAAAAGGTCTTGTAATGTTGGGTGCTGAAAATAAATATTCTGTAAAGTAGAGAAGTTGAAGTATAATTTTTTTTTCCCCTGAAACATGTTGTTAAATGAATGCCACCTAGAAAATAAAGAAAAAAATGTGTTATATTTCATGCTGTTAATTAGAATAAAGCACAAGTGATCCCTGGATTAGAATAGAGGATACATTTATCCAGATATTTCTTAGAGGGTACTAAATCTTAAGAGTTACAGTTTGGGGGTTTGTGCATTCTAGGGTGTGTGTGCATGTCTAAAATTGTATCCCTCTGTCAGCTAAAACCACAGATAATTCTTGGGCTGTCCTGTGACAAAGAAAGCAGCAGATGTCGGGTTTTACTGTTGTTAATACAAACAAATAATGCAGCCTGTCCAATTTCGTGTACAGTAAAATCAAACAAGGTTCTAATAAGTAAATCTATTATTAGATGATGTATCTAATGCAATTATGACAGGATGGTATACTCCCTCTTCTTGAAAGGAATCAAGAGTAAGTGTAAAATCTTAAAAAAAAAAAAAAGAGACTGACCGATTTAGCTAATAAATTTTGACGTTGCCTTTGACCTTCAGATAAATTTGATAAATTGCCTCTTTTTTTCATGTCTCTTTTTATTAACTGTCATCATACAAAATAAAGGAATCCTCCTCTGCATTTATGGGCTATATTTGTT
Organism: Loriculus beryllinus; assembly: GCA_039877255.1. NCBI lineage: Eukaryota > Metazoa > Chordata > Aves > Psittaciformes > Psittacidae > Loriculus > Loriculus beryllinus. Next base: position 13,963 of record JBCJKH010026769.1, read on the forward strand.
TGGGTCACAAGAAGGATTAGGTATTTTTAGGGAGCATATATGTTTCTATTTGATTAAAATATTTTGCATTTGCACTAAGTTAGAAAAAGGTTTTTATTGCAATGTCTGCAGCTAAAAATTTTTTTTTCAATGTGTGTTCATTCCTTAAGCCACTCATCCCTTTTAATCAGTGGATTTATAAGAACTCAAAACTCTGGCAAATCTGTAATACAGTCAGAATATTAATGGAAAAAGTGGAAAGAATGTGTTTTGGGGAGAAACTGTGCTTGGGGCAGGAGAAGACAAGACAGAACCTCAGAGGAAACACTTCCACCTCACCCTGGACATGGAATCTGTTTCCAAGAAATCTTCATAACATTTTCTAATAGTGATGTTTCACTATGGAAATTCAGCAGGGACACTCTTCTTGTCCCCCTGTATGTATGGTTTCTGTTTAAAAATCCAAATACTCTGGGTGGAAATGTTATAAGTATCATCAGGATTGATGGAAAAGTCTCTTCAGAAAAGCTTTTAATGCATGTTAAATTCTCCTATTGCAGAAGTTTCCTTTGTGCAGAATAAAAACCTGTCATCCTTCATCTACTAGTACTTAGAATAATAGCATCCTTCCTTTCTACAGTCCTTGTGATGATAATGCAGGATGCTGAAATATGAGACATGCTGAAGTGTGACAGTGGAGAATCTCATCAATTCAGATTTTTGGGAGAGAGGCATATTTAGTTGAGTAGAACAGTTCTGACTCGAACAGAGGACTCATCTTCAGTGTGCAAGAATATTATTTGAATGTTGATGATATTGAATGGCCAAATGTTTCTACATATAAACAACCGTATTGACAATGGATGTGATTCTTGTTTTTTCAGAAGTATTCTGTTGTTTGCATGATACAGTTACTTTTGCTCCGTATGATTGCTCTTCTCTGTCATGGAAAAGGTTAAAGCACACCACCCTGTTTTTCTTATTTGTGTTTTGTAGATTCCAGTTTGATCATAAGCTGTAAGGAGATGCTGTCTCATGAATGAGTGGCATTGCTTTATTTCAGAAATGAATCTTACATTTTAAGGTTCATTCTTGAAAAGATTAAATACTTGCTTAGTTTTGGAAACAAAGAATTGTTTTATTCTCCATATATATATATATAAAATATATAATATATAATATATATATAAATATGTATATATTTATTTTAATTTTACTGCTCTCTCCAGAATTGATACTTGTGTTCTTTGGTTTTTCTGAAGACTCCTTAGGCATATACCTCATTAAAGCATTTCTGCTGCTGCATACTGCATCCCCTCCTTTTCCCAGGGATACAGATGCAGTCTGGTCTGTGTGGTGAGGAAGGGTAAGGTAGGAGTGGTTGAAGTGCGAGTGGTTCTAGTACAAATAAATGGAGAAGGTGGGAGGATGGGGAGGCATAGAACTTGTGTCTCTTTCTTAAAGACCCTGTAAGTAGGTTGTGTAAAGCTAATAAACTCATGCTCCGAAGAAAAAGCTAATAATTTAAAATGTTTGGTGTGTTTGAGCATGAATTTGCTCTGCTCTCTGAAGCACCCTTACAGAGATGACTGTTTGGAGGAGAAATAGAAACCAGTTCTGCTTCTTATGTTTACTTGTGTAAAGGTGTAACAAGAAGTAATTTCTGGTGCCTGCTTGCCTTTGTGGAGTTTATCAGGTGAAGATTGGTGCTGAAACCGCAGAGTGCTTTTTCGTTGAAGGGAAGGCCAGGTGCTGAAAGAACACTGGAAATTCAAATGGTAAAACATACTAGCAGCAAAGAAAAAAGCCTTGGAGTTTAGATAACCTCAAGAAAATCTAAGTATATGCTGAGAAAGTCTGGAGCTACCTAGAAAACCTGCAGCTAATTACCTGTTCCTATGCAGCTTGCAGGCCTGTGGTAATTAGGAAGGCATGCAGAGACAAATACTAGCTTGGAAAAATATTAGCTTGTCACCCTCAGCCACTTCTCTGGGATGCTATATTCAAATTATTTGGCACTAATTCCTAAGTCACTGTGCAGTATCATTTTGTACAAGTTATCCCTCCCAATTTCTCAGGGATAACTCAGAACTTGTAACTTCTATTCTTCGTGCTCTGTCATTTTTCTAATCTAATTTCTCATCAAAGAATGATACTGACTAGAGATCCACCATCTCAGATATGGGAGTCCTCGTAAGCACTGTAGAAGGGGAGATGGGTCAAAATGGGGGGAAGGCAGAAAGCAGAGATTGTCATGTGCAGTTAGCTTGAACTTAGAAAAGAGGAAGATAAGCTGGTTATTATTCCTAATTATTATTTTCATTATGGCTAGAGGATGAAAACCCACAGTGGTGACAGAGAAAGGGGGAATCTCTTTAAATAAGAATAGTGCTGCTGCTGCAGTTTTCTTTTCTCTTGTCAACTGCTGCAGGAAATTCATGTGTACTACATCTTCCATTTTTCATTTCACTGGTTGTATAGGAAGTTGCATCAGTTTTGCAGAATACTGCAGACTCACAATGTTTTAATGGTTTCAAAAAGCAACTGGGCAAATCCAGGGAAGGAAAATCCATTAAGAGCAATTAAATATGAAGACATTTTGTCTGGCTTTAGAAATCTCTGAACCACAAATCACTGGAGGTTGTGAGGGTATTCATGGGAGGGAAGGGCTTAAAATAATGATAGAAAAGTAAATGAAGTTACTACCAAGAGTAACTTCAACAGCAGTGTTTGAAAAGTTAAATGTTACTGCTGTATGATAGCCTGCTCCCTCCCTCCAGGGTGACCTGCTTGGAGTTATGTTTCCATTTAGTGACAGTCTTTACCTTTTGGAGACGAAAGATAATTTTCTGATTAAATGCAATCATTGCATGTTGTCTACAGCAGGATTACTCTGTGGAGCTATACAAGAATTTCAGTGCACTTTAGTCAGTTCTCTCTCAGTTTGAAATCCATAAAAATATAATAACATAAATGAAATCATCCATCTAGTTCATAATGAAGTATTATAATCCCATCTAATTTCTGTTCTGATCTCAGAATCTAGGCAAACAGAGCCCTCTATCTGTCTGAAACTTCTAAGTAAGATCTGAAGAAAAGCTTGTCTTGAAGACAGTACCACTTCACTCAAACAGTATGCTTTTTAGAGGCATGTCAGCATTTTTCTTTCGTAAACTTTCTTCCCTTTACACTGATGTCAGACATTCCTTGGAAGTCTCTCCCTGATCGCAGTGCCTGTAACCCTGGCTTTTATAGAAAGAGAATATGTAGGTACTTGCTGGAGAATTTTTCTCACCTTGGCTTTGAGTAGTGAGAAAACTGAAGCAAACAGATGAAGAATGTCACTTCTGAGATCAAGACAAACCCAGATGACTGATGCCACAGGCAGCTAATCTTGAACTAAGCATGGATATTGAGTGCTGTGTTAGAAAATTAGTCTAAAATAAGAATTACTCTAAAAGAACAAAACTGAAACATTGGGTTGGTGGTTTGTTTTGGTTTTGGGAATTTTTTGTTTGTTTGTTTCTTTGTTGTTTTATTTTTTTCTTTTAAGCTACTTTTTTTTTTTCTTCCTAATTCCGGTATTTTATGTAGATGTGTAATTCCAGATCCATGTGGCATCTTTCTATGTTCCCTGGTAGCTAACCTCTGTAAACTTTGATTTTTATCTTTTCCTGGGATTCTAGTTTTCATTATATATTCTTAGTCTTACAGCTTGTACATACAAACTTGGAGATGTGTGTGTCTTGAGATACTTTGATTCAAGTTCAGGGAGCAAGTACCAGGAGTAGGACTTTGCTTTGTTATCTGACTGGAACACAGTGAATCACTGGGGTATTGGAGCAGTGTCTTGAAGCACTGTTCCATTCTATGGTGACTCATCTGTTTTGGCTGTGAAAAGAAGGTGGTTGACAGTTTTTTAATCATTGGGAAGAATGTGATCTGCCATGTCATGCGTGGAACAAAGTTTCCAGTCTCTGTGCTGTGTCATTCAGTGTGAGGTGAACAGCAGTTCATTGGTCTGCGTTACCAGACCAATATAAATCCAGAAGCGTACCTCTTCTCCTGAGTCACTTTGGTAGACTTTGCTTTTGGAAAAAAGAATGAAGGGAGAGTGGCCATATGTAAGAAGAATCTAAGACAGGGCTCTCGTAAAGTCTGATTACTCAAAATTCTAGGTATAGAAGCTCCCATTTCACTGACATGAAAGTAAATAAAGTGGAATTTTCTATTTTACTCCTTTCACGATAGGCATAGTGCACAGACAGCAGAGTTCTCTAAGGGATTTGGGGAGGGCTGAAGCAGGTTGTTAGCCTGAGGATTCTCTTTGTTTTACTGAAAAGGATCTGAATTGTAGGCCTGAAAAGTCTGGAAGGCCGTCACAGTGAAGGTGTTAAAAAATGATTGAGAGGCATAGCTATCATACTGTGAAATTATAAAGAGATATCAAGAAGTAGAATATATCTACCAGTTGTTACAGAATCAGTTAATTACCATGTTTAGCAATTAAATATAGCCTGAACTTCCTACAGCACATTGTAAAGTGGATGTGTTTGTGTTTAAGAAAATAATGAAATTATAGGAAAAAGGGTGCATCAACACTTAACGTGGATTAGAAAGGGATTCTGCTTTTAGTGCCAGAGTAAGAGGGGGTATCCACTCATACCAAAGAGCAGCAATTCAAATGTAAAATTATTACATGGAACTCAGATTAACATGGTAACTTTAAATAAGAGTCTTGCAAAAGGATGTCAAATGAACAGAGGAGAAAATCCCCATGCTGTGGCATTGGTTAATGGGCTTTCCTGTCCTCTCCTCCCTTCTCCTTCAGGCTGCTGGCTACCTGCATAAGCAACAGAGTTAGAAATAAACTGCCCCAGATAAAAAAGATTTTGAAACTACCATCTTTGAGAGGTTTCTTATAACCATTCCTTGTGATTATATGGCAATAGTCAGAACTGAGGAGAGACCAGTGGATTTAAATTGTTCAAATTCCTGATTCAGGACAGTTGCCATATTTCCATTTGCAATTTTTCAGAAGTTAAATTGTTAGTTAGAAATAACTAGCATTGCGTACAGCAGCAGTGATACAGTGATAAGAAGGAGGGGGATTAATGGGGGAAAGCAAGCTGAGCTCTGGAGAAGACGAAGAAAGAGCTAAGTAGAGCAGTGCAGGATTAGCAGTGATGGTGGTGAGTGAGTGAGTGTCCTATCATTCAGCTTGTTTGTATTTTTTATTTGTTTTGCCTTTAGAAATTGAGGGCTCTTGCACTCTCTGGTGTGTATATATTCATAGAGTGGGCTGAAAATTCACTGATGTACAGTTTTCTGTTAAGAAATGATGATTCGATGGGATTGAAATACTCTGTGGGAATGGTTGGTGGGCTGCCCAGCTGCTCTGCTTTGCTCTTGGCTGCTGGCCATCTTGTCTGCTCTCCCAGCTGCCTGTCATGTGGGCCTGCTGCCTTGTCTGTTGTATCCTATTTTAAGTATTTGTACATTCTAACAAATAAAACAGCAAATCACCAATTAGAACACCAATTAGTGTTACTACTTAACCAGCTACGAATCTAATTGGAAAATCATTTTCAGTAATGATTGATATCTAACTAGCAACCATTACGCAATGAGCTTGCATTTCAGTACTGAAAACCATTAAGTCCTTTAAAAGTTGCACATTCTTATTTTAATATTGTATGTATTTAAACCAACACAAACTGTATGCTATCGCGTAACATTTCCCATCTAATGATGTTACTGACTAATGTAAAAATTCAGTAAAAATTGAAGCAACCAGTGTGGCTCTTTTCCTAAAGCTGATACTCCGAATTTTGTTCCAAATGTGGGATTTTGTTCAGTTTGCAGTTTACAGAACAAACTGTTTTTATGCTAGAGTTAATGAAGCCTGGGTAATGACAGGCTGATGTCTGTTGTCCTTTCACACCTCCTGTCCTTCCTTCACCCACTTTACTTTGCAAGCACACATAAACTGGAATTCCTCTAGTTTTCCTGGTTGAAGCATCCTGAATGACATCTTGTTTTCTGTGACAACTCTGAGCAGGAAAAGAACATGCTTGATTTAAAAAATGTGCTCTTAAGTTAAGTGTCTCTTCCCAAACAGGGGAGAGTAATTAAACTCTGCTCTCTGCAAGCAGGCCTTGGTTTGGGGGCTCTTTCTTTTATACAGCAAGTATTTTCAGTGACATTATTCCAAGTTTTCCATCTTTGAGATACTCTCTTTTCTTCAGAATTCATTTAAAGGCAGCTAACTGGTTCTAGAGTTATTCAGCTGAAAAGAACAACATATAAGTAGCCATAGCATTCTTCAGCAACTTACTCAAAATTCAACGTATTTATTTCCAATAAGCAGAATCCCAGATTCAGTATGGTTCTTGATAGCACCCAGTGCAGTGTGGCTTTAAGATTCAAAGACACAACCATAGACAGTTTTGCCACTTTATTTTTGTGATTGTTTCCCTTTTTGGTTTTTATGTGTTTGCTTGTGTGTGTTTGAATCCCTTTGTAGTCATTCATGCTTTAGTATTCTGCTTCTCCACTCCCATTTTATGTGGAGGGCCACAGATAGAACAGCTGTGTAATTAATGATATTAAGGCTTTTTCCAACATAGTAGTGATTCTTCAGCAGTTAGAAACTGACAGGGAAATAATGGGGCCACTTGTAAACTCAGTGGGATTTCTGTCCTTACTGGAAAGGGTTGGGAAATAGTGAATCAATAATGTAAAATTCATACTAGTAGATCTATTTCATTAAATGTTTTGGGCATAAATAGTGATGATCACTTGCCATATAAAAGGAAATAAAACATTTCAATAAACTGACCAAATGTCGTCTTCCAAAAAAAGATGTTTCCTTAATATTTAATGCCTCTTCATGTATGCACACCATTTCTGTATTTTTGATTAAAAACATTTGTGAAAACATCTAATAATTTTTGTTAGGTCACTCTAGGTGGAAAAAGGGAAAGACCAAATTCTGTAATAGGTATGAAATAAAAATGGTAGTCTTAAAAGAAAAAAACAGACAAGGTTGAAAAGAGCTGCTCTGTGCTTGACTTGCTCCTGCTAATCCATGCTGGGGCCCCCACCACAAGAGTATGGAACAAAAATAAGATCCTGCAGGACAGGATTATGGGTGTCCTGGTTTTGGCAGGGATAGGGTTAGTTTTCTTCCTAGTAGCTGGATTCTTCTCCTGGGGGAGGGTTCCTGAGGCCTGCAAAAAGGAAATGTCACTCCTGACTTCCAGAAGGAGGATGTTGCTTTGTCATACAAGCAAAGGAGACTAAGAGAGCTGAGGTTATTCAGCTTGGAGAAGAAAAGGCTCAGGGGCATCTTGTTAGGGTATATACAAATACCTGATGCGGGAAGTAATGAAGATACAACTAGACTCTTCTCAGTGTTGCCTGCTGAAAGAAGAAAAGGCAGCAGG
>JBCJKH010026771.1:0-20229 GCA_039877255.1 Loriculus beryllinus
GTCAGGCTGGGTATCGGTCGGTGGGTGGTGAGCGGTTGTATTCTCTCCCCTTGTTATTTCCCTTATCATTATTATTAGTGGTAGCAGTAGTGGTTTTCTATTATACCTTAGTTACAAGACTGCTCTTATCTCAATCCATGGGAGGTATATTCTTTTGATCCTCCTCCCCATTCCTCCGGGAGCTGGGGGAGGATGGGTGCAGAGTGAAAGAGCGGCTGCATGGTTCTGGGTTGCTGGCTGGGCTTAAACCATGACATTCAGTCAAACCAATTGCTAATTTTGGGGAAAGCAGGGACTGCTTTTCTCCCATCAGTTCAGCAACATCACCAGGGCTGTGGGGTTATAAAAGGCAGTTTTAATGTAGACACAGACATAATGGGCCACTAGTGATATTATTGTTCTCTTACCGAGGGGCATGTTAAAGGTTCCACTCTGAGTCTTTTACTACAGGCTTTGAGACTGACACAGACCAATCCTGTACATGGGATTTGGACTTCGTGGGCAACAATCAGCCTTTTCCAGAGCACTGGGTTCAGTAGCAGATATACCCATTTTCCATTCCATGTTCCTATCAATTTTTAGTTTTAAAAAAACAAACAAAACAAACAAACCAACCAAACGAAACAAAAAACAAACCAAAAACATTTGAAATTAAACTCCTTACCCTTAAAAGCAGATTTTTATCCTTAAATCTTCTTTTTTCCCACTAAACCAAGGCCAGGTACCTGACAACAGCAAGTCCCATGAGAAGGACAAACTACACCGGTATGCTCAGAAAGGTTCTTGGAAATATTAATGGGTAAGAGATGCAACTTTCCTGGGGGCCTACAGCAGTCTTTCTAATGCATAGGTTGTTTAGCATATGAACAGTTGTAATACATTTTAAATCAAGAGAATAACACTCCATTTCCCTCAGTGAATCTCAAAGGTTAGCATTGCTTCAAACACTTGCAAAGCAGGCTACATACAGCTCACAGTCACTTGGTTCAGAGCTGAACATAATGCCGGCTTAAGTGTCATATCTATTTTACTGAGAAACGTACCACTTCCTTCTAGCATCATTAAGCCATGAATGCAAACAATTAGCAGAACTACAACTGCTACAATCATGCTGTCTTACCATTTACATTACTACAGCCCAACATCATCACATGGTTACAGCCTGCGCCACTGGAAGGCGTTCATTAGTTTCCACTTCTATGCATTCACTCCATTCATCCTCCTAATTATATATATATATACATGTATATTTAATTTCAATACTATTCCCACACAGCTTTCTTTGGTATGCCTTAACTGAGTCTATGCTATCAGAAGAAAATTAGCTAAACAATTTAATATGTTGGTTTGAAACTTGAGCTTTTTACTTTATGAAGACACTAAAAATATGTTAGACTATTTACTGCTTTTAAAGATCCTTCCATTCAGCTGTTTTTTGATTCCTTGTAATACTTTGATACAATTATCACTCTGCCTTTAAAGAAGGGGAAAGGACACAAAGAGATTAAGTGAGTTTCTCAAGGTGCTGTCGGTGGGAAGGAAGGAGTCAGAATGAAGGCTAATGAATATCTTGGAAGCTTTTTTAAAGGAAAACCTGGTTTTGATTTTTTTTATAACAAAAGTATTTGCTTTGAGTTTTTTCTTAGGAGACTGAAAACGAGGTTTCTTCTGCAAACATTATGTGCCTTTAATTTTCAGCTGAAATACCTTTTCTTTTTTTTTTTTTTAAATGAGGAGCATAATCTATCTTCTGCTGTGTAATGAATATGGAGATACGTTCTGCTCAGCTACGCTTAGCCTTGCAATTCAATACTCCAGCTTCAGCTTCACATTCACAACGTTTGAATTAGACATGCTCCAGTAAAATGCACAAACAGACCCAACATCTAAATACCCTCTCTTTCAAATAATGACTGGTGCTGTATTTTCACCTATTTCCATGCATGAATAGAAATACTTTGTTTCAGAAACACCCCACGAACTTGGGAGCTCAGCAAATGTAATGGGTGAACGAAAAAGCTTGCTGAACCCAACAGGAGACTACCAGGCTTGATGCACAGACACGGGAATCTCTTTGGAAATCACAATGTAGAAATTGAAATTACAATCTGAAATCAAAGAGGCAGACGTACTTCTCTTAATATAAAATAGAAAGAAAAATAAATATTGTGTGAGTTTGGATCCTACCAGCCAAATCTGGAGAACTATGGAGAACTAGGCAATCAAATAACATTTCTTATTTTGACTCCTTAGATTGAACAGCTTTTTAATGTTTCTACAGTGTGTAAAACTGCTATAGTCCCTTAAATCAGAAAACCTTAGTGCAGTTACAGCAGAGATTAATTCTCAGGTCTATTTCCAGTGAATTTATTAGGATTATTTTGAAGCAAGATATTATGCACCACAGATGGAGATACCATCATCTAAAATATTATAAACTTCATGAAGAATACTTGTTCCATTCTCTCTGAAGTACTGTATGTTTGCAAGAAACAAGGAACGGTAGAGAACCACAGGATTTACATGAACAGTTTAAATTATCTCAAAGACAGAAGAAACCCAGAGTAGAACTACTACATCAACCTAATCTTTGATCCTAAATGAAGAGGAATTTTCAAAGTCTCATGCCTCGAAGTTTACCCTCCCTCCACATGTATTCTATCGCCCATGAATTAAATCAGCAGTACTGCATTCAGGTGACTTGATTTTGTAAACCCTTTCTAAGGCCAGATTTTCAAAGCAGAAACTAAACCAAACTTCCATGGCTTTCTTTAAAAATCCTGTCAAAAAATTGAAACAGTATGTGTCAAATGATACAACTTGAAAAGCATCATTTTTAATAATGCATTTTGGTGACCTGCTGTAATGAATTCACCTCAGGAGTGGAGTAGTAGTAGAGTTCACTGTCACTTGGAAAACCCGAAGTTGAGTCAGTTGCTTTAATATCTCCAACACTTACTTTAACAGTATTACCTTTAGTTTTAACTGTAAGTCAACTGTTTCCATCATAAATTATGAGTCCTGACAATTGATGCAGTTGCAAGTAAACATCTCTACTTGTTTTGAAGCTGCTAACATGTGCTATGGCAGGAGGATTTATTCTAAGTAAGAGGGCCAGAAGGATAAGGGGCTGGAGCATCTCCCAAACAAAGACAGGCTGAGAAAATTTGGGCTGCTCAGCCTGGAGAGGAGAAGCTGTGTGGAGACCTCACAGCAGCTTTCCAGTATCTGAAAGAGGCCTACAAGGATGCTGGAGAGGGACTCTTCACCAGGGACCACAGTGACAAGCGGTAATGGGTTTAAACTTCAAAAGAGGAAATTCAAGTTAGTTATAAGGAATAAATTCTTTAGTGTATGTGGCGAAACACTGAAACAGTTTGCCCAAGGTAGCTGTGAATGCTCCATCTCTGGCAGCATTCAAGGACAGGTGGGACAGGGCCTTAAGCAACTTGGTCTAGTGGGAGATGCCCCTGCCCATGGCAGGGGGATTGGAACTAAGATCCTTCCAACCCTAACCATTCTGTGATTCTGTGATGCTGCTAAGAATGCACCCTCTTTGCTAATTGGAATTTTAAGTGTCTTTTGCCTCTTTAAAATTAAATTTTAGTAGGAGCTGATTTAGGTCAATGCTGAACAAATCTGGAAATCTCAACTCAGTTATTCATCATCAGTCTCAGCAGAAATTGCAACAGAGAAGAAAAAGCAAGAAAAAAAAATCTTCCCAAAATTTTTTTAAATTCCATTTCACCTGCCAATGAATCCTTCTAATTAATAAATATTCCCTTCTCTGAATACTGTAGCTTGGTCAAAGCTGCATGCAGAAGACATTAACCTTTAAAGTCTGCCCTTCAGTACAGCTTAAATGACTTTGTTCATTGTTAACCCAAGGTGCTAAATATCACAAGCACTTTAATCACTTAAATTACAATTGGCAACTTACCAGAAGCCAAACTATCTTTTCTGATTCTGTATGCTTCGGTTCTCTTTACATGTATTGTGTGTGGACATTAAACACTTGGGTCCAGTGAGAAAAACAACATTTCTGAAGCAAACTATACAAAATGACATGTTTCAAAATTAGGATCATTACTATAACACTGTTCCTATGAACAGCATGGATTATCAAGTCATTCCAAACTAAACCAACTGCAGAGGATGTTCTATAAAGCCTCACATGTTTGAAAGTGTGTATTAGCTAACAAACTAGTACTTCTGTGCCTGTTGCAATATTTTCTTTTTGGCTCTCATACCCGTTTCTTCCATGAGATTTTATTGTTCTTAAGTAAGTAAAGGTATCGAGTCAATAAAGCACCTCTTACAGAATCTGCAGTAAATTTGTAAGTACTCATCAAAATTTAACTCAGGAGATTGTCTTTAAACTTGTACAGTTGACACAGAAAAACAAATACAGTAAATTTTAGGCTTATTTAATGGCTTACTGTAACAAGTGAGCAGCTTGTGAGTGGGATGAGGGTATGAATCTGATAAATTAATGAGAAATCTCTTTCTCACAGAGTACAGAAGCCATGTAGGACTCTGCCAGTAGATCATCTATTTGTGCTTTGCTTTATTAAACAGCTTCTTCTAGAAGGACAAATACTGAAAAGTATGTATTGGTGTGCAAACCTCAGTGGTAAGCAACTTGTTATAGGCAGATGCTACCAGGAAACTGATACACGCACCAAGGATCAAATCCTGACTGGTGAGGAATGAAATCCTTCAGACCATCTGACGAAAGACGTAAAGATGTGGTTCAGCAGGAGCAGGTATGAGATGTTCTGCATCCCAGAGCAGAAACTGGGGACCAAAACTTGAACTTTTTTTGTCAAGTCTAAACACAATCATTGCATCTATCTTTGACTGCATGTAAGCTGCCAAAGGAAATCAGCATACAGTTACTTGTTCATGCCAGATACTTCCCCTACTGTAATGAAGAGAACCAACAAATTCTGAAGAGCTGTGAAAAAGGAATGTAATTGAAACAGGTCTATTTCTATATAGAAACTGAGTAGAAAGAAAAAAAAAAAGTATATGTACTGGTCACTGCCACCCTTGTATATCTAAGAAATTCAGATCCTTAATTTAGGAAGAAAATAGCATGACTGAGGTTCATTTGCATATGCAAACCAAGTTCTTGTTTCATCAGTGATCATGCCACAGGCTTCCTGGCTACCAGCAAATAGGACACCTGTGTGTGCTCTTTGATTAACAGTGTAGAAGATGCAGCACTACTTTTGGTAGTCTGTGGAAGTATGCTCACTATTACACGGATGCCACATTGTGATGTTACTAAAAAATGTGCCCCCTACTGTAGCAGTGTTTTGCAGTTGGCACCAGAATGGTACAACCACAGACTAGTTAAAGCATGTAAGTGTAACTGCATTACTGAAAATTACACTTACAAATGGATACAAAGTTCTTGCAGGCATATGCTTTCCACTGACCCATACATAGATCGGCATTAAGGTCAATAACACAACACAAATCATGAGAAGCAAGGAGATCATTACGATAATGTTGTTCTCCAAAAAGCTAGTATTATTTGGAGGATAATAATTTTAAACAACTCTTTAAACAGCAATTGCATTATGCTTCCACTGATGTCATTAAACAAAAAATGGCTGAAAAGACCAATCACACAAGCTAGTAACAACAGCCAGTGCAAAGACCTTGCAAATTTCTTTTTATATCAGTTGACTTTCTTTTATTTCTTCTACCTCCAGAGGAATAAAGAATGACAGCAAATTAACTATTTATAGATATAAAAATAGTGGCTTCCATCTGCTAAGACTTGGAACTGCTGGCCCAACAAATTGCATACTTGATGAGATATAAACAGCAGAATATAATTAGGTAATGTGAACGATGTATTAAGTCACTTTGCATTAAAATGCTCTTAAAAAAAGCCCCAAACATAATAATATGCCAGCCCAAGAGTACATGCAAGGTATGTCCAGATGATCAGAAGATTTGAAAAATATTGAAACATTATCTGGAATATTTTTTCCACTTTGGAGAGCTCTAGAGGACTAATATCTTAGTACTACCATCCAAAATGAGTACATTACTAAGACAAGCAGCAAGCAAGCTTTAGTAATAGATAATATTCAGACAATGATACTAATAGTCTGGGAAAGAAAAAACAACAACCAAACAACAAAATACAAAATGAGAGTATAGATGTTCCCATTTTTAGCCTGAAGTATTTGAGCAAAAATTAAAATTTTTAGAGGTGCCTATGTAATACCTCATAGCACCACATACCTATTTTTTTATGTAATCCTGTTTGGGTTTTTTTTTTTGAATCTAAGTATCAATTCAATTATCCACTGCAATATACAATACAGACACCTGTCAAATGAAGGTCTACCTGAAAAAAATGACTGGCAAACTGAGGCGTCCAAACATTTTCAGGAATATTAAATACACTTTCCTACTAAATAAGCACATCTGAACTTTGTGAACCAATGCGCTAAATAAATAAGCTTTATCTTCATACTTTATCTTACCCTGCCTGAGTCTTTCCATTAAGAAAATCTGAAAAAATTATCTCTTGGGGCACACTGGTAGTAGTTACACTGCCTGTAGTTAAACTGCAACTGTGGAGAAATTTTTTTCTAATGCAGCAACTTTTGTTAACAATATTTTTTTTCATATAAGGAACAAAATTCATATTTAAATATACCTTGAGGTCTAGTAAATAATTCTGCAGCCAAGGTCTCGTTGCAGTGAACACTCAGAAAAAAACCCCAGAACTTCTCACAAATCAGTCATTATGGGCAGCTTGTTCACAGCCAGAGTTTTTGTTTATTTAGGAGAATCAAATCTCATTGATTTCATTAATGCATAAAAAATACTTTAAGTTACACTTAGAGTTCTTATATTTTCTCATCTATCACTATTACATTGATTTTTCACACATAAACAGCTCTTTTGAAAGGGATATTATCTTTTTCCCTGAACAATTCCAATTATGAAAAGTTTATTTCACAAGTTGGTGACTGAGAAAAAGCAGAAATTCTTCAGATTCAGAAGAGTCCAAATGAGTGCTCCACTGAAACAAAATTAATAGCAAGGAAGCCCCCAGGAAATAAGTTTTAAAATAATCTCTTCCAGTATAGAAGTTTATGTCTTTATTTAATCACTTTATTTAATCACTTCTAATAAATACTCATAGTTAAGGCAATGTTAAGTAGCAAGATGATGAACACATTTTATTATTCACTGAGGACAACAAACCCTTTCATTTGGAATTGTTTCAAATGGTTGTGGTTAATCCTAACATCCTAACAGTTTCTACAAGAACTAAACCTGGGTTTGTAAGGGAATATAGATCCTACTGACTGCAAGGACGGTCAGGTTCTGAAATGTTTCTCGCATCCAAGGATAAATCTCTGCCTTCTGGTGTAAGACTAGATATGACTGCCTTGACTACACTGTTTTCACATTATGTTTACTAAAAAAGTCCTTACTTTTCTGACATGGACAACTCCTCTGTACAGAAGGTTCAAAAACATGGCTTCCCCTGCTCACCCTTCAGCACGTAACATAGTTTTCAGTGAACTAAAGAGTATGTGAATTAACAAGTTACAAAAAGTAGTGACAATTAAAGATAAGGTAAGCTTGTTCATATTTTGTCGCAATGGAAAAGTCAGAGGCACACGTGCAGACAATCTACCTGCCTGTAATCATCATAAACCTCCTACAGGACTCAGTGGTTCCATTTCCACTTTATTTATGTACATACACAGTGATACACTTACAACCTTTAAAGACAGTGCTTACAGTGCTCTGCAACTTCATCGTATTTTTGGACTCTTACCCACATACTGGTGAACATAATTATAACACAACAGGGTTTGCCTGACCAAAAGATGCAGACTACTTTTAACAATTCATTCTAATTAAGAAGTGATGGGAAAGGCTTATTATAAGCACCTGAGGTTTGGTAAAACAATTTGTACAAATATTTTCTATCTTTCAGTTATTTCTTTTTTGCTGGTATGTATCATAGGAAAGGCCAAGCATGACACTGGAGCTGTAAAGGAAGTCAGAATTTAGTGATATGACTCTGCTCTAAGAGCTCAGTAGGTGTGCAGCAAAGCAAGAAGGGTAAAGTGGCTGAATTAGTCATTGAAACTTTAAGCATCAACAAATAACAGTGAAAAATGTCTGTTTTGCAATGGTAGGTGTGAGCTATACGCATAAAAGAAAACAGATGCTACAAAACATGGCTTGTAAGACCATCATAGAAGCTTCTTCCTATTAGTTATTCTGAGGGAAGAGAACACTAGCAAGTTATTTACAGGAGGTTCATAGCACAAATGGTTTTTTTATTTTACTTAGCTTAACAACTTGAACACTGCACCTCCTTTATCAGCTTAAAGGGAAAAGAAAAACTGATGAAAAACTGATAAAAGGTAAAGACTTTCTTATCAAGTAATTACAGTGCTGGAATAAAACAGCTGTTAGAAACTTAGTATAAGAAATGAAAATATGTGAACTACACCTAGCTAGCTATATATATCTAAAATATATATAACATATTAGAACACAAGCAAGTTGTTACTTGTAAGTTCCAGCCTCCATTCCAAATTTCACCTCCATGATAACTTTCCCAGACAAATCCCTTCAGTAAGAAATTATCTTTTCAGCTATTCAAATTTTAAAAGCTTTTTCTTTTTTTTTTTTTTTTTTTTTGGTGTGTGTGCATTCTGTATTGGGTTTTGTGGCAACATTTTGACTGACAGTGGGGAGGCTACAGGAGCGGCTTCTGTGAGCAGCTGCGACAAGCCTCTCCCCTATGACTGACAGAGATAACATCAAACAGTTCCAAGGCCAAGGCTGAGCTCATCAGCTACAGTGCCCTTGGGATAACAGATTTAAGAAGGAGAAAAAGTTACTTCACAGGAGGAATTGCAGCCAGAGAGAGGAAAGGGCTCCTTCCTCCTGAGGAGGAAGGAGCAGCAGAGACAACCTCCATTTCCTCATCCCCCTGCACTGCTCAGGGAGGGGAGAAAGTAAAGGAAACTGGTACTAAAGTGAAGCCTGGGAAGACGGGAGGGATGGGTGTAAAGTGTTTTATGATTTGGCTTTATTTCTTATTATACTACTCTAATTTGATTTGTAATACAGGAAAACTTATTTCCCCAAGTTGAGTCTGTTTTGACCATGATGTAAGTGGTGAGTGATCTCTCCATGAGCCTTTCGTTACATTTTCTCTTCCTTACCCAGTTGAAGGGAGTGGTAAGAGTGGCTTTGATGGGCACCTGCTATATAGCCAGGGTTAAACCCACCACATATGTCCACATCTGTAATGAGATCCATTTTATGGTGAGAGCCACTCAATTAACTGATACATCTGAAACACCCTGTTGGTAAAGTCAAGTGGCTGCAAAACTTTCTAACAGTGCAAATGGGAAGCCAGTATTACAAGAAGATGCAATATTGTTTTTAGACTGGATTAACCTTTGACAAAATATATTTATGTTGCAGCTTGGAAATAAGTGTTTTCACGATTTGCTATTTTTGACAAATCCACAAACAGTATTATTAATCACCCTCAACTAGCTTTCAGTGTCCATAGTTCTGGTACTTTGATTTGTTTTGATTTAATCTGCTGCACGCCTAATACTAACATTTTACCAGCAGTCTACATCTTCTGAAGGAACAATTGCAGTATTTGGGAAAAATAAAAAAATAAAAAAAAATATACATGATCACTTTTACTTTCATTTGGTACCTCGGTGAATTCAGATCTTCTGCTTTTCTTTTTAAATTACACTACAGTTTGCTTCTACCATACAGACTTTCCAAGTTTCCTGCCTGCTGCTTCTGAACAAGAGAACACAGAAGAAAACAGGCAAATCTGTGGCAACCCACCATCCTACTTCAGACTGTGGCCAAGACCTAAAGCTTCAGGCAGGGTATGAGACCCTGGGCAATCATAAACACCTAGTTCCCTAACACACTTCACCAGCCTCCAGTCTTAAAAGATACCATGCAGATTTCTACCCAGGCTTTTCTTTGTGATTGTATACGAATGAGTTAGTAACTGCTGCCCTTAACAAGAGCAAGAAAGGCAGGCAAGAGAATATTTAGCTCCTGCAGACCATATCAAAATGCCACAAAAATGCCTCCCCCTGACAACACCGGCCCTGCTTGACACTGCTGTCAAAAATCACTGCATCTGCCGCAGAGGCAGCAGGAACAGGTACATTCATTGGGCTCAATGGCGGCAGCTCACAGAGCACAAAAGCAACTATTGGGAAGGATAGGCAGTATAGACATATGTTTCTATCCACTACTCCTGCAGTGGTGTAACCCTCTCAGAGAAGGTGGGTAATAAGTGTTGGCAATGTCTTAAAACTGCAGCAACCACAGCCAAAGGAATAATGGTGAAATTTGACATCGCAGTAAGACAACTGTATCACTGAAGCTGGCTTTGGGTAGAGGCAGCCTTGACCCGTATTCTGGCACAGACAGATAGATACGGACAGACTGAAATTCAGCGAACACAGAGGCATTTCTCACATCTTACATGTTAAACCACATGGTGGAAAGACATTTAAGACACATACTATAATCTGTTCTCAACAAAAATTTCATTAAAAAAACCCTCCAAAACCATCACCTGTATTTCAGCACTGCACAGCTTCCCTGATGTGACAGAAGTTATTTTCTTAGTGACTTATGATCTGTAAATACCCACTTGCTCTTTTCCTAGGCCCACACATCACCAAAAAGTCTAAAAGTTTATAGTTTGAAGCCCTCCAAGAGGAAAACAAGGTCATGATGAATTCTCTTGTTTCCTAGTAACTTATGTACACCTTTATATAAAAGAAATTATCTCTCTTGTTTTGAAGCTTGTACAAAATAGTATTTCCAGAGAATGGAATAATTCAATTGTACTTCTATTTTTAATTAACTGCAGCAATTATTTATTATTTTCCTGTACTACAAACAATGAGAGCTATGTATGAAATGGAAGCCAGATAAAATAAAGCTTTTAATTTAATTCAGTGTTATTCTTCAGCACAAACTTTGTAAACTCCTTGATTCCACTGTGAAACAAACAGCTGGCTTTTACAGAAAGATTCTCTAAATGAAAGTAATATGTACACATCTCGAGCAACAGTAGAGTCCTATTGTTGTAGGGCTTGTGTAAGTCATAGAAAGGAGCCATCTTTATCTGAATAACTGTCAGTTTGGTAGCCAAGATTATACAGAGATACAAAACTGTAAAGCAATGTCATAAAGCAAATTAGGGCTAAAATAGTCATGGACAGCCAATTCACCACTGCATCTACTGAAATGCTCTGCTCCCTTGCTTTTAGCCCTCACTTATAAGCCATGACAGCTTTTAAAAGGTCCAGCTCTTCCTAGACATTTACCTGCTGCCTGAGAGTATGTTTCTGGACTGTACGGCCTTAAGAGAGTTTATTAGAACAACTATAAGAACTGGAGCAGAAACTCCCAGAGAGCCAATCCTGCTTTTGCAGAACAGTGTGAATAACCTACAGGCTGGCCACACAGCAAAGTGGCCACCAAGTGGACCCTGCTATGTCCCAGGAACCCGTTAAAAATAAACTGAGTTTCAACTAAACTGTAGGAAAAGGCCACATGAAATTACTTCATAAAGTATCATATTTTCCCTCTTACTCTTCTATATTTTGTACTCTGTGTAGCACTTCAAATGTAATTCTGCTCTGCTAGGAATAAGTCAATTCGCAAACAATCTGTATTAGATCTTACTTTGAGACAGCAGTAAAACCCACAAGGAGAATGCAGCCTTGTTACTCTGCTCTCTATCACAAGGATTTTATAATTGCATCTACTCCAATCTCTAGGTTGACATCCTGCTCAATATTTATTAACTTCAGGCTAGTGAGTGCATGTTCCCCTTTTAAGTCCTTTAGCCCATGATATTGTTATTTTATACTTCTCTACATGGAACTAGAAACTGATCTATCCATCTTGAAGCCCAGCCTGTCTAAATCATTCTCAAGTTCATTGCTTCTTTGGCAGTTCCAGCTCAACAGAGGATTTAATCATATTTCAAGTTCTTTCTCTTAAGTCTTTAAACACACACCAAACAAAATCCTTCTTAGTAGCTTCCTATCCAAAATACAATCAGTTCACCTCCCTTGTATCAAACTCACACACTTTCTGGGTGCTAGTCTCTGACATGACGCTCAGTCTTCTGCCACGATTTCTAACTTTTATGGTCAGTTTTTTTAAGGCTGAATCTCAAACAGTTAATTCAATTACTTCCCCCACTATCAACCCAAAGAAAGGAGAAATCTTTTAACATATCTCCAAAAAGTTTATTGTATAAAATCCTCCAAAACTTCAGGGGGAAAGAAAAAACAAACCCAAAAAGGAAAAGAGGGAAAACTACATGTGGCAAACTGTTCGCTGCCAGAGATGCCTATCAAAAGGATGACTTGCTAAGTTCCAGATGGCAGGTCTCCTACAGGAAGCAAATGATCATTTGGCAGCATGTCCTCAAAAAGTGCCAATGGCTAAGTTCATCTGTGGTAACTCAGGGCCACCACAGGAATTTTTTTTAGCTGTACAAGCTAAGCCTTTACTCTTCAGCAGACCAGAGGTGGTAGCTAGACCCACTGCTTCATCACATACCAGCCAACATACCAGAGACACTCTCTTCTTTACAACGGGGATCTTTGGTATACCATGTACTTTGAACTGCTTTTAACATAACCGCAGAAGATGGTAAACTTGATTTAATAGTTGGCCCACTATCTGCAATTTCTTCTAGCACTGATATATTACTGTGTGTATGAAATACCTAGCTCACCCACAAAAAGTAAGAAAAAGAACAGTAAGTCATCTTTTATAAATAGTCAATGATATCTTGATTTCTGCTCTCAATTTTTTATTCAGCCCTTAAGCAGAAGAATTCTTATATTTTAAGTTCAATACTACTTGATCTACTGCCATTTCTAAACTTCATACATTCCATAGCTAAAAATCTAACCATAAACTGTATTTGTTTTCAATTTCTTCTTATTTCTGATCAGCATATTTGGTGGATAGTTCCATCTTATTTCCTCCCAGTTCAACTAGAACCTGTGCTTAGGACAGGAGGTAGGTAGCTTGCTTACAATCACAATTTTAAAGCCAGAAAAAAGTGTAGCTCTTCTCCCTTTTATATAAAATTCTCCTCAACATTTTTTTAATGTTTCATGGCTACAGGTTGGGTGGGGAAGTGATTCAGAGCAGCCCTGCAGAGATGGACTTGGAAGTGTTGATCGATGAGAAACTGAACATGAGCTGGCAGCGTGCACTTGCAGCCCAGAAAGCCAACTGTGTTCTGTGCTGCATCAAAAGCAGCATGACCAGCAGGTTGAAGGAGGTGATCTACTACCCCTCTACTCTGCTCTTGTGAGACCCCACTTGCAGCACTGTGTGCAGTTCTGGTGTCCTCAACATAAGATGGACATGAAGCTTTTGGAGCAAGGCCAGAGGAGGGCTATGAGGATGGTAAGAGGGCTGGAGCACCTCAAGGATGCCTGAGAAAGTTGGGGCTGTTCAGCCTGGAGAAGAGAAGGCTGTATGGAGACCTCATAGCAGCCCTCCAGTATCTGAAGAGGGCCTACAGGGATGCTGGGGAGGGACTTTTCATTAGGGACTGTAGTGATAGAACAAGGGGTAATGAGTGTAAACTTAAACACGGGAAATTCAGGTTAGATAAAAAGAAGAAGTTCTTTACTGTTAGGGTGGTGAGGCACTGGAACGGGTTGCCCAAAGTGGTGGTAAATGCTCCGTCCCTGGCTTTGTTCAAGGCCAGGCTGGACAGAGCCTTCGGTGGCACGGTCTTGGGGTGAGGCACTTCAGCCCATGGCAGTGGCGTTGGAACAAGGTGATATTAAGGTCCTTTCCAATCCCAACCATTCTATGATTATAAGATGCTGAAGAGTGATTCCTCACTGCAGTGTTCTTAAGATGACCATGTAACTTCTTCAAACAGAAGTTAATTTCAGTGGCTGTTGAGCAGACTTGTTCTGTGCTACTGTGCAATATGCTTAACATTCATAGCGTTGATCTTCCTACACCACCTATACCAGTCGCCAGAGAATGCAATCCCCCCAAAATTAGAACAACTTCTAACTTATGTAAGTACAGTAACAGCTTAGGAAACAGACAATGACACACAATGTCAAGATTTCCAGTCAGGCTGCAAATCCCTGCTTGCTCCATACAACAGTGGCACCAGCTGTAGCCCAATTAAAACTCAACAGTGCACAGGTGTTCCCAGAAATGAGCAACAAAAGCAAACTTCCCTTCAGGGTTCTGAAAAAAATAATAATAAATTAAGAGTTCTTTAACTTCTTCAGGTCTCCAAATATGAAACAGATTGAGGAAATGGAAGAGAGAAAATGACATACAGAGGAATAACAGTAATTTGAATTACTACTTAATGAAATATATCCTAGAATTGTACTAAAAAATGCCTCTGCTCATGATTTACCTGTATAAAGACTCATGAAACATTTTAGTACTTTGACAGGAAAATCCACTTTTGTTTTAGCCCTACGTTAAAGGAGTTTTAACCTGGGAAAATAGCATGCATCATCGAAAACATAAAATGCAATATTTTATTGATGTAATAACTGTCTGCAACAATTTGGGATAAACGCAACTGAACTAACTTGAGAATTTTTGGCAACATTTCAGTGTGTTGTGAACAACTGGGATCAATTCACATAAAATATCAAATGAAAATATGACCACCTAATTTTAAAAACTTGAAAAAGCTTACAACTGCAATACTCCAGAGTGCTAATTGCAAGATAAAAACAAGGAAATACTTCTATGGAAATGTATTAATGGAAAAAAAGCCCAACATTAAATTCACCTTAGAATAACCTGTTTGATAAAAGAAATCCACTTCATTTTCATGCTATGAAATTAATCAAGCTGAAGATTTTGCGAGTTTCATTCATCAGTAAGACATTATTTCATTATACCAATAAACTTGCTCTGACAAAATGAGCAAATGTATGTTTATTAATTCAGCTACTAGAGAGCCAAGATATTACAGCACAGTTGTCAGCATGTAAGATTCATAGCTTAACATTCTCTTATTAAAAATAAGAGCACTTACACTGAGTAATTGATCTTATTTTCTTAATAGAAGCTCTAAGAGAAGCTGTGGGGCTGTTCAGAGAGCACAAACAATAAAAATTTAATTACACTGTGAATGACAGCCTTTGCAATTGGAGGCAGTATTTACCTTTATTGATATGACCAGCCAATATCATAGAATAAAACTAGCAGATGGTCAATTGTCTTATAAATTATTCTAGTATACTAATTCGCAACACAGCAGATTTTCAGCTCATAAAAAGATATTCATTAGTAATACCATTAATACTTACTCACTGAACATAGAATTAGTAATTTTACAAGGTAACAACAATCCTACAAAATAGATAGGTCAATAGAGGAGAAGTGAGTGTTCAAAAACTCAAGACACTGAAAATAATCAAAGTCCATAACACAGTTGCTTTCGGTAGACCACACAAAAACATTAGTTCCTAAAATAATCATTACAACTGCAGCATGATAATGTGGAATATTTTTGGTCCTGCAGCTTCTAGATGGGTAGGTATAACTAACTCATTCACAGATGCCATTTTTAATAGTTTTTCTCACCTGACATGCTATCAGCTGAGAAAGATAAAGAATATCCAAAAACACTACTCTTTCCTTAACATAAAAGTAGGAGAAGGGAGCTGGTCCATAAAGAGATTTTACAGTCCCTGGGAAGTACTTTATAAAAGTTGTGATTCTGGTTAATGGAACTGATGTATTCAGCCAAACTCTGTGATGATTTTATGGGTTTATTTTAAGTTGAAATTTAAGAATGAAATAAGGCAGGAGAAACAATACCTTGCGATTATAATACCTTGTGATTAATACCTTCTGAACTAAAGCTGGAAAATGGATCACTGAGCTTCCAGGACCAAAACTCTGAATCTTATACTGTGCTTTTGTTATGCTGCTTTGTATGACTGTTTACTGTTCCATGCCTACTGCATCAAATCAAAGCACTTCCAGAGACACAATGAGAGACATTAAGTTCCACACACCTGCTGAAAATTCTGTTCACATGGATTCTTTTCACTTACTCTGGAAAGAAAGACTCAGAGACAGGACTGAAGCTTTCTGTGCCGAGCTCAGATCACATCCCTCCTTTGTAAACAGCGAATTTGAATTGCAATAGAAATAGGTTTTCAAAGCAATAAACCCTATTGTATTAATTTTTTTTTTTAAATTGCATGCAGAAATAATGATCCGTATATCTCATTCTTAATAGGATTGCAGATGCTGCTTGATGACAACTGCACTTGTAAACAAGTTTGGTTTTTGTTTTTTTAATTGGATTTGCACAGAAATAGAAATCTGAATGTGAAAATTTGCAATTTGTTGCAGGTTTCATAAGAATATGTCCACTGTACTGCTGATGCAGTCGAAGGCCAGTCGGGGAGCTGGCTTTGTAAGAAGCACTTCATAAGTTTGTCCTTGTTCCCAGCCAAGTGCCAAACTGTAGTCTTATAAACTATGGAAAACGGGTGCTCTAGACATCATAGAACTTCTGCCTAAGTCCAGTTAAAAAAATATATCCTTGTGAGTGTAAAATTTCTGCCCTTCCAGGACTACTGTGCTTTCACTGAGACTTCAGTGCTCAAAACCATGGTAAATGAACCACAAAGGTGAAAGCCAAGAGATGGCCACAAGATGCCACAACAATTCCCGTAAGTAGTGACAGTTTCGTTGCTCAGTTTGGAAATACAGGTACAGTGCTACAGACAGTATTTGTGTCTGCTTTCTGAAGCCACTCAGAATTAACAGTCGTGGGACAGCTCTCTTCTAAAAACATGCTTAATATTGGGGAATAACTGGATGAAAAGCAACCAAGAAAGAGATTATTTTTTTCAACCTTTGAACCCGCTAGTTTTTTTGTTAGTTCCCTTTAAACCCAATTGAGGCCCCCTGGACAGCACATGGAACTGATGTTTTCAGACAAGAAAATGCAAAGAATTTGCTTTCCCTCTTAGCTAATTCATCAAATTTTGATAAAATGGCTGTAATCAAGCCGAGACCTGGCAGACCCCAGATTACAACACTCTGGGTGTACATGTGCCCTTTGGTATTTTCAGTAAAAATACTTTACAATAACACTAGTGAAAATTCTGGACAGATTACATGAGTGTGAGAAAGTATTTTCCAAAACATTACAAACTCCAGGAAAAAACACAATAAAGAAAAGTTACAGACTTAAGAATGTCACACTTACTGGCTGAAAAGTGTTATACTTGTGATAGAAGTATACAACTTACATAAAAGTTGCATTACATGCTCAAAATATAACTTAGGGCAAAACCTGTCACACAAACACAATCGTTTTGTAGTTGCTGTTTTTTGGTTTTTTTATGGTTTGCCACAATCCCTGAGCAAGAGGCTGAGGGGAGATAGGAAAACATTGTTGAAAATGTTTTAGCTATGACCTTGCCAGGCACAAGAGATGAAGTAATTAGCCTTACTGTGCTACGAAAAACTTTTCAATAAGAGGGAAAACAGAAGCAAGTCCCACCATTACGAGTAAATCTCAGGGAACAAGGGAGCCTTAACAGACACTTAGTTCCTTCTAGAGACATTGAGTAGCATGACAATTTGGCCCTTAATTTCAGGAACTACCTACTAGTTTCTCCTAGTTTCATTCCATGGGTCCAGAGGGCTTTTCTACAAAGGCTGGAGATGAAACAGAAATAAAATAAAAACATATAGATAAAAAGAAAATCCTTCTGATTGCAAGCATATCCAAGGGAGAACTCAATTTCAGAAAGCCTTGAAAGGCATTAAAACGTTATAATGAGATTTTTTTCCCCCCTCCTTATACAACAGTGGATAATCCTCTGAATTACAAGTCTCTTTTTACATATAGTTATAAATTACATTGCTAAAATATTGATATAGTCAGACCTGCTGAATCCAAGACAGTTTTGCTTCTCATTAAGATTTAACAGAGGCTGAAGCATTTATGGTATAATGTCATGAAGTCTTTGGGACACAGAGAATACAGCAAGCATGAATTAAGCGGCATTACAGTAGCAAGTGAACTGCATTAGAAATACAGAGAATATTTGATGGGGAGAAAACCATTCTCTCTTGAGCCAATGGAAGGGGATGGAAACATGGCCAGCCAATCTCCCCAGGGAGTTTACATGTGAGTAAGGCTTTGGTGGCTCCATCTCATCTGCCACCTTTTTTGCCCACTAGATGCCACCAGTGTTTATCAGAACACCTCCCTGCATACCACCACACATGCCCCAGGGCCTCTCAGGCAGCCTGTTTCAGCTGCAGCCATCCATCACGTCTGTGTGATGGGGCTTGGGCTCTAGGCAGTGCAAACAGACAACATAGTAAACCTAAACGTACTTCTAAATCTATTGTAAAATAAAGGAATAGTTCAAAGCAACTGCATTGAAAAACACTTGACAAAGTCATCACTTTGCGGAGTGGCAGTATATACACTGTAGCTTTAGATCAGCATAAGATCCAAATTTATTTTATCCAGAAGAAACAACAGCATGAGGTACTTGTGACAACGATAACAAATGTGTTCTTAAGAACTACTGAAAAGAAGTGACCCTTTCCAGGCAACTACAAATTCTCAGTACTGTCAAAGACTGCAGACTATCTGCCTACAGCAACAAAATATCTTTTGAGTAAGAAGTGCAACCAGGAAAAATAAGCAAAAACATTCAAGAGTTCAGATCCAGTCCCAAGATACTCAGCTGAAGCATTACTATGATGATGACTGTTATTTACTATCAGAAAATTGCCTAACCTGAAACTAAGTGACAAAACACAAACTTAGGTAAAAACCACTAAGCTTTTATTTCTTACAGAATCCAAGCTCTCATGATGAATAGAGGTTTACAAGAAAATTTTGTTACAAATATGTAAGTTGCATAATCCAAACATATACGGAGAAAAACACTCTCCAGTCACATTCCTACATTACATCTCTCAACACCACCACCAAAATCTATAAATATAATTAAAATATTAAATACAGTAGATAACAGAACCTGCAGATTTACATTGTGACCATGTATTATTGCCCCATAATAGTTGCAAAAGCACAGGAACAACAAGAAGGGGAAGAGAAATATTCTTAACATAACTTATGAGTATAATCAAGTTACAATTAAATACCAGCGGCAAACAGCAAATACCATCTTTATTAACAGGCAAGTGAAAACTATGGAAATGTTAATTTAGAATTAACTTATTGCATTTACTTAAAAATAAAATTAGGTAGAATAACTTTTCTTAGTATTTCTGAGTTCTTGGAAAACATGCTTCCTTCTGGATTCCAGTAATAGAAGTCAAACATGCAATGACTTTTTCACACAAAAAATAAGAAAATCTAGGATCACACCAAAGTTTGCCTGCAGTTACAGATGTGGTATAGAGCATAGATGTACATTGAGAGTTTCAGTGGATTACTTAAATGAAATGACACAGCTGCAGGAGGACAGAGGCATTGTGTCCAGCAGAAAAGTAGTCTGCTCCCTGTCTGAAATGATGAAATCAGAATTACCCTGATCATAAATCTATCCTTCAACTATCCCTTTGCCTTTTTACCAGCAGAGAAGATGAACACATCTTACACATCAGACTATGCTATCTCTCTGACTAATGATTAAAAACCAGATAAATGGTTCCATTTTTTACTGTACATCAGAACAAGAGTTCTTAAAAACGTGAAAACCAAAGAATATAACTCGTATTTGGCATATTAAGTCACATTACGTTTGAAGGCATGCCTGGGCCTTACAGCAGAATTAGGACAGAACTCTCCAATCTGTTTCACAAAAAGAGCTTGACAGTATATCTCCATCATTTTTGTGATAAACGCATAAATATATTGGCTTTCACAAATCGTAGGTGTGGTTACGTGGATATAACTGTACGAGTTTACAATAACAGAAACAAAGCTCACAAAAGACACAAGATTAGACAACAAGTTAAAAAGGGCCAGAACTCTTGAGCAAAATGGAGTCGTAATTAAAGAATCTGTAAAGGTAAAGGAAAGAGGGGGGGGCACAAGAAACTGGGAGGAAGGAGAGATGGGAACACCTGACCCAAACTAGCCAAAGCGGGGGTATTCCATACCACAGCATGTCATGC
>JBCJKH010026778.1:0-30554 GCA_039877255.1 Loriculus beryllinus
ACCCTGCCCAACAAATTTTGAACTGTGTCACATCCTCATCAGTGACAGCCACTGGAATAGTAAGGGTGCTCTGCCATTGAGCAAGGTCATCTGGAAAAAGCCTCAGCTGCCTACAACAGGGGCAAGGGAGACAAGGAGCATGGCTTCCAGCCAGATGGGTGCTGAAGAAGAAGAAGAAACACTGATGACACAGAGGTCCTTGACTTTTCTCTCGGTACCTTCTTCGTTTGCTCATTGCTACCTCTCCTGAGCCACAGCAGGGAAACAGCCAGAGCTCTTAGCCCCAGAGAGGCAGATGGGAGACCACCTCCTCCTTTGGACCCAGCTGTGTCTCCTCTCCCAGCGCATCCAGGGCAGCAAATATAAGGAAAGAAAAGGATCTGGTGGTGATCAACCCACAGTTTGGGACAGCTGTCTGCAGAGCATGGCTGTCTCCAGCATGATGAACACAGTTCCACTTCCTAATGCTTTGACTTTCATGGACCTCCATTCTGCATCTACCTCTGTTTGGGTCAGGGCCACTCCAAACATACAGAGTTGAAACCTGGGGAAAGCCTGGGTGAAGAAGGGAAAAAACATTGCCCAGCAATGAAGGCAAAAGGGTCAGAAACAGCCCTGCAAGCCGTGAGGGGAGAGGAAGACAAGGAGAGGATGTGATAGAGGCATCCCCAGTAGCCCTTGGAGAGACCACGCTGGAGCAAGTATCCACGATGCAGCCATGGCTGACCCTACACTGGAGCAGAGTATGCCCTGAAGGAAGCTGCAGGTCATGGGGAGGACTCATCCTGGAGCAGGTTTGTCCTGAAGCCCATCATGTAGCCCATCAAAAGCCCACACTAGAGCAGCAGAAAAGTGTGCAGAGGAAGAAGGGACAGAGAGGAGATCCTTACGGACCAACTGCAAACCCTCCATCTCCTAAAATCCCCTTGCACTGCCCAAAGGAGGAGGGAAGAGGAGGAGCTGGTGATGAAGGAGTGAAGTTGAGCCTGAGGAATGGGGAGGTGGTGGAGCTAAGGTGCTGTAGTTTTTAACCTCATCTGTCACCATCTGACTCTATTCTAACTGGCACTAAATTGAATTAATTTCCCACAGGTCAAGTCTGTTTTGCCCCTTTTGGTAACTGGTAAGTGATCTCCTTGTCCTAATGCTGACTCTCATGATGTCTCATGATGACAAGCTTTGTCATCTTTTTCTTCCACTTGTCCCCCTGCTGAAAAGCAGCAGTGAGACAGTGGTTGGGTGGGTGCCCAGCAGCCAGCCAAAGTCAACCCACCACAGAAACAGAGGTGCTGGCACAATCCAGGCTGTGGTGGTAACAGCACCCATCATATTCTTTTCCCACGACTAAAGTACCATGTTTTGCCATTCTTCCTTGCCAGCCTGTCAATACTTTCACTTGTTAACCTAATAATGAGTTTGCATTTTAGAGAAAAACAACAACCACCCTGTTCCTGATGTTTGAAACAGCTAATGCAAGACAAAAGAACTCCAAGTACTTAATTATCCACAAGAAATTGGCCGAGTTGATTACAGTAGCATTAAAAACAACTGGTATCACATATGCACTTGGATTTTAACCAGAGTCTGTTTTCTGCATTCAAATTTGCCAATAAGTTTCTAAGACTTCCGAGTCAGCAGCTAGAACAGTTTGCTTCTTTTCAAATAATGAAAATGACTTTTAAAGAAACCAGATTCCAAGGATAAGATCAGGGACAGAGTCCATTAGCTATGCCAGGCCCTGCCATCTGCATCTGGTAAAGATTTGCAGTTAGTGGAGCAAGGGACTGGGTATCAGGAGAAACGGGTTGTGAGTGGTGATATAATTCCATCCCTTGCTCATTTAAAATGTTTAGACAACTCACTGCATCTCATGGTCCCTTACTGCAAACACAGGGGGAGAGGGGGAAGAAATGATTTTCTGCTACTTCCAAATGGAGCTGTAAAGCAGTATCTGGTTCCTAGCAGCTTTGGGATTGCGGGGCAGTATAAAATGTGGAGGCAATTCTGATTTAATTTCTCTCTTAAATTCTGTCAAAGTGCATCCAGTAAACAGGGAATATTCTTTATTATGACTAACAGTACCACAGTGTTTCAACCAAGACTATGAACCTACTCAGCGAGGAAGAAAAAAGAAAACAGGAAAGACTGTATATACATGTTCACAGACTGGGGAATGCTTGATTCCTTCAACGTGCTTATAGGCTAAGCTGATCACAGCTCACCCAAGGCCGCCTGGGACATCAGTGCCAGAGCCAAGAGTTTACCTGTGACTTTCACTAGTCCTTATCCAGCACTTCAACCTAATTAATTCCTTGATACTTTCACAAAATAAACCAAGAGGGAGGAAATCCCAGGATTAGCTAATTCTGGTGAATCACAAAAACTACAGTCTGCCTGGAACATGTACGTCTCTCCCACGCATCAGAAACAGGGACGATGCAGATAATCCCCACCAAACCACTGGCTTGGTGAAACAATTAATTATTGACCTTATGAAGGTTTAACAGGATAAAATATCCTGCTAACAGAACAGCGCAATGGACAATTAAGATTTATCTCCTGATGAGGAAACCTCATTTGTACTAAAATATTGAGTGATTTATATTTTCTGTTTCGACAGATCATTTAAGATTTTACAGATTGCTGAATAAATTGTTTAAATATGCAAATCATCTGGGCATTTTGTAATATTTCTCCAAGGGCTTTTTCCCAGTAGTTCTCACCCGATCATGCAAATTACTAGTGGTTCAGAAAAGGAAGCATATAATATTTTAATTGATAGAGTGTTTATTTCTGCTCCAGTTCTTTTACATCTTCCCTCTCAGATTAACTAGAAACATATGACCTCCAAGAATCCCCACATTCAGTGGGGTTCATGACAAAATCAAGTATTGAGGGAGATGGAGCAGAGGAAATTAAGTGTTTATGTAGATAAAATGAGCTGACTTGGGGAATATAAATAGTACTAAATTAGACCATATAGCGTGCCCTGTACACCTCATTTCCATGATGAATGATGAGCTGTAATGGGCATTCATACACTCCTTGCACATTATCCCCAGAACTTCATTTTGCCTCTCCCCTCATTCTGCTTAGAGGGGACACTGCCTCCCAGAGGCTGGGGATTAACCCTGCAAAAGGAGCACAGCCATCAGGGTGGGGGGCAGCTCCCCTGGCTGTGGTTTCAGCCACCACATACTGCTGCAGCCCAATCCCATTTCCATGAAACACTCTCAACTTGATGCTCAGGGAGTCTACATTTCCACCTCAAAACCACAAAAAGGAAAGGAGGTTTTATCCTTCTTTCCCGTACCTGCCTCCTGAGACCAACTCTTTAATTACCCTACTTAACCACCAGCAGCCCAAAATCTGAACCTCTGGGCCAGAAAATGGGGAAAAAAAAAAAAAAGAAAACAGAAGGGAAAAAAAGGGCAGCTTTTGAGTCACGTACTGATCTCACTTACCCAATACCTGCTGAACCAGACACTGCATTTGTCATTGCATCACAGAGTAACATTAGACACAACAGTATCTTTTATTCCTGTTTTCTTAAAGCTCAACCTCTGTGCCAACTCAAAAAGCAAGCAACACAAACCACGTCCCTGCCAGCCAAATGGCTTCCCTCTTACACTTCCGCTGAGAAGCAAACCCTGCAGTGGCAGATTTGGGTACCCTGGCTTCAGTATATGCGCAGTTCCCCGGTGATCCGCTTCAATCTGAATCTGGAAAGATCAATTCCAGCCCTGCAGCGTGGTGTGAGCTCTGCTACCTCATGCATTATTTCAGCATGAAATATTTATAAACTAGAGAACAGGGGCAGGCTCCTTCTTTAAAGACTGCAATGAAATTTGTTTTTCAATGTTGGAGCACAAGAATCTGCAACTTGTTTGACATTCTGGGTTTGACAGCCCAGTCCCCACTTCTCCTCTTCATAAAAGGAGCCAAGATTTCACCTTGCAACTGATTTCCTTTTACAACCAAGACCAAGCAGGTATTTTTACATCTTAGGGCTAATTTTGTTTTTCTTTTTCTTTACATTAGCTCTCAAGACCACACCTGTGTATTTTTTCTGTAGAAAATTAAAAAAAAAATAAAAATCACAGTATTTGTATCATTATTATCTTTCCCCTGGCAGTTTGTGTTCTGAAATTAAAGCAGTGGTCACAGTCTACAGTGACACACTGTCACAGAACTTGCCCTTGGAAAACCACTGCTAAATCTAACAGCTTCATGGCCAAACCGGTATTTCCATAATACAAAGCAGTCGGTGGGTAAGATTCCCTCACTGTACCTGATTAGAGCTATAAAACACAGCTCCTGTTTCAGTTGGAAACCAGAAGGTGGAACTTCAAAAAAGCTGCAGGTAAATTGGTCCTCTGTGGACACCAGGGCCCTCAAGTGAGTGCAGCAGTCTTGTCTTACAGCTTGGAAGACCTGTGGCCAAAGAGCACAAATCTCTGCAAATTAATCTTCTGCTTTGACATGTAACTCTGCTAACGAATCCTGCAGAAGCAGTTACACAATTGACCTGTTCTCTGTAGCACTGATGAAGCTTTGCTCTTTTTTACACCTACAGATTTAGAAATATTTACCAGGAGAGAACTAATTGACTCTCCTGAGAACAAACCCAATTCTACTTCCTTTGAAACATCAGGAAAACAATTCCAGATGCGTAGCACCTAGCAAACAGGAACGCAGCAATTGTTAGGACCCAGCATTTCTAAAGTAATTTGATTACAGAATAACTAATTACTTTTATTTTTCATGAAATATGGAATAATTTCATGTATATTTTTGCATTTCCTATTTGGCAAAACAAAGGGTAACTGACCTGCCTTCCACTCAGCCCTAAAACATGTCCTACCTTTGTTACCTGTTAGTGTACACCTTAATTAATGCTTCATTCAAGCCTGCACTATAAATAGACTTCTGTGAAGGTACTGCATGTGCAGATACCCTTATAAATACCAGAAGCACTGTGAATCCAGCCCAGAGAGGCAAGAGATGGGCATGAAGCTGAGCAGCTGAGCATGCCCACAAGCCTCTGCCAGCTAAGGGGAACTCAGCTTTCAGGGGGAATGGGCAATTCCTAAGCATCCTGGTTTAAACAGACCACATGCACACACACACACACACAAAGTCCAGTGAAGGAACACTAAGAATTAGTTATAAGTTGGATTATCTGTGGAATTCTAAATTCCTGGTTTGGAAACTGCACTGTTTAAACATCAGGACAGATGCACCATAGCTAAGTTAGTCCTCTGAAATAAGTAATTTGCATCCCTTTACTAAAGTGGTAACAGGGGAATACTAAAGTGAGTTGCTAAAAAGATTATGCTGTTACTTTATGAAGGGTAGCTGGTATGGCTTTAACCACTTAATCAGTACAATATTCCAGGAAATCAGACATTTGCTTATATAATCAGCCAATAACTCTTCTACCTGGGGTCATCATTCTCCTTTGGTCATTCATTCCTACAGAGCATCATCTGTTCCACTAGCAGATACTGCAGTTAAAGGTACTATGTGGAGAAGAAAATTCTGTACTTAATCTATTTCTATCTTGCTGAACATATCCTTACCAGCACCAACAAAAAAAGGCTCAATTTCACTCAGTGCAGCACAGGCTGTGCTAAACCTATGCCATCTGGTGCAGATGCACATAGTAAGTACCTACTTAAATTTAGAGAGCAGTTACAGCATGACCTGCAGACCATGGCAGTAGATATTCATGTCTGAACAACAGTATGTGCTTCCATTATCACCCTGCCTTTTAAATGGAGCCCTAAAGCTGACAGCACATTAGCTATTTTTTCAGGTAATGCCTGTGTCACACATCACCTTCTTCGTGGCAATATAACTAATTCACTGGAAACTGCCAGGCATGGACTATACATTGCAATATTCACTGTTCTGCTTTCTGGCATTAAATGAATAGATTCAAAATACATTGGCTCTACATCAAAGCACCTCTCTTGGAGTCAGACTGGAGTCCTGTGTTTAGTATATGGCTTTGCTTCAGGTTCTAAATGGAGATTACACTGATTTTTAAATGTGCTGCTTCAGAGCATGAGACATCCAGGGCAGCTGTAATAAAATTTATGTCCATGTGACCAGTTCAGAAATACTGCTGTAAGAACAGCAGTGAAATGATTTGATAGCTTCAGTCCACTTTTTGAACTGAAAGGGACCCAGCTCCCAACAACCATAACTGACTATTAAGCCACCATAACTGGCACCAGTCATGAGGCTGAATGGTGAAGGCAGCAGCAGGACTGAAAAACAAATGCCATTTCTGCTCAGATGGCGGAGGAGAGGGTAGTATTACTGCAGGAAGGTGACAGTCCTCTATTCTCTCCCACCACAGCCCATAAAATACAGTGTGAAACTTCCCGCTGATTCCCTGGGAGCTGAACTAGGACCCAGGTTACCAAACCAAGCAGATGGTAACAGTTTATTACAAAGAAAATAAACAAACAAAGAAACCATCTACATAAATTACAGCTAATCCATACACTCTGGGTACAACTACTTACACAATAAACAGTATTTTAAACAACACTTACAAAACTATTCTGGTTCCCACTAAACACAAAGGCTTTCAGAAACTTGTACCATGTTGGACAGGTCACTTAGGTTCAGAGATCACTGTATTTTGCAAGAGATACCTTCTTAAAGTTGCTAGATCTGTGCAGTAAACCACAGAGAAGGTAGCTCCTTGCAGCAGACAATGTCTGGGGAGATTTCTAGAGCCCATTTACTGTATGAATTTGGGTGGTACACATGCTGGTTCACAAAGAGATGGAAGAATGCCACAAAGATCCTACATGGATAATGCATTGCTATGCTGACTGGGCTTCAATCATCATTTCCATACATTTTATTTCAGAGATTAAAATGGCACACATGAACCACGCATCAACCATCACTATGCAGGTGGACCAGAGACATTTGTTACCAGGCCTGTTCTACAGCTTCAACAAGATTCCTGTTGACTTCAAGATAAATAAAGTTAGTATTTTTATGACCACTGGAAATCTGTTTTCAGACCATTGATATTAAACCCGAGAAAGACATCTAAAGGCAGATTTTAGATTCCTTTTAAGAGAGTCTTGAAAATACCTTGTTAAATATACACCTAAAATAATCCCATTTCACAGATTAAATATAACACTATTTTCATAGCTATTTCCTAGCTACGAAAAATATGCTAAGTAGCTGAAGAGAAAAAGTATATTACTACAGAAATCTATTTTAAACAGGATAGAGCTTATTTTTACTCTCTTCTTGACCTTTATATGAGAAGATGCCCTAAAACTCTAGGTATTTTGTATTACATCTGATGTAGGAGGATTCAGAGGAGTTTTCAACCCATATCAAACTATCAGAGATCACAAAAGAATCCAAGCTTTCCCTCCTCCATTTAATTCACCATCTTGGGGAGCTTTCAAAAACAGGAATGCAGTCACGTTTGATTAAGAGTTTATTTATCATATTTCATGGTTTCACAGAAATAAGGTAAAGGTGGTAGTGAAAGCATGGAAGGCAAGAGTAACTGAGTATGCGGAAAACACAAAGGCTTTTTGAGGTGTCCATGTGTCGGGGTTTTGTGTTCTTTTTTTAAAAAGAAAAAAAAAAGAACTGGAAAAAGCCACATTGCTGAGATAAAAAGTCAGGAAGTGCACTAAAGTCAGCATACACAAAGGCATGCAGTTTTCCAGTAAAGCCGGTAAAATGCTAGTCACAGAAAGCAATGTCCCAAAAGCCAGGGGTGACTCCACAGGAGACCACCTGCAGAAAGTCTGAGTCTTTTGAGGCCTCCCAGAACCTTTGCTCTGGAAGTAAGCCTGTTCCTGGATAGATGAAAATGGGACCTGGGATGCTAAACACTTTAAACACAGGGGCTGGAAAGCATGCTGTTATGTTTTTTTTTAATTAGGTTCATTTGTATTGTCAATGAATTCCTGAAACACCACAATAAATATGACAACTAGTATGCTGAAATTTCTATTGTCTTTCCTTAATGTGCTAACATCACAGAAGAACACATCTTGTTTGTGTTCAGGTAAGTTACTCCACAGAAAACAAGAAAAAAAGCATCCTTGCACTGCCTTGCTAGTTGTTGCTTGTCTTGGCCAGAAGGTACTGACACTCCAAGGAGGAGGCACACTCAGTTCTCTGGCCCTTGACCTTCTGAGCTACCCAACTAATATTTTGCCTGGCACCAGCTGTGATGAATTTTGGTTTTAATCAGTAACATCCAGAATAAGGCCAGAAGCATATTTCACATGAACTGGTAAAGATTTTTGGCCATTAAAGGCCTGAGCCACTTACAGGTCTAAAATCTCCCACATCAAGACCAGAGACGGGCTTCTGCACTACTACATGCAATGAGCATTAAGCGGGCAAGTTTAAATCTGTATGAAGATGTACCTAACCCTTATGAACTTAAGACATCTCTATGGAAGACACATATGAATATTAGAATCCCATTGCTCTGTTAAAACCATGTAATGGAAGGCTGCACTACAAAAGTATACAAAAAAGGAACAAATTAAGGTCACAGAAACACCCTTAAATACGCCATCTGAGAAATTCCAAAGTGCATTCATTTAAAATGTATCTTTCTCACACACACATTTACAATCAGGGATTTTGCATTTATATCCTAGGTCCTGACTGGCATTGGAAAATTTTCAGCGCCAGTACTAATCCCCAAAGAACCTCACTACAAACAACCCTCATTACACAATAATTCTTTGCTGCCTCCACTTTTTGACATGTCAGCCAGTTCTTAATCCTTTTAACTTCTTAATGAAGTAGTAGTCACACAACAGCGGCGTCCTGTGGAAAGTAACTGATCTGTCCCTTGAGAGAGCCTCCCCGGCACATGGCATGGAGACAAGGGCTGGGATCCTGCCCACAGGGACAGACAGCTCTGAGAGGATGGGGCTCCCACCCAGCAGCAGCAGGCATTTAGGGTTCAGGAGTTACGCTGCTGGAATGCTTGCCTTCCTCTAAAGAGATGTCCTTCTTGCAGCTCGGCTCCCTGGGCAGAGGCAGTGACAACTCCCACCCACAGGCTGCGGCCTGACCTTCGGGATGGCTGGTCCATGCCTCCACTCATCCCTACAGCACGAGAGGCACAGCATTGTCCCCTAGGGAATGGCAGCGATGACACTGAGCCTATGCGAACAAGAGAAAAGAGAGCTTTCTTTGAACTGTCATGGTCCTGCAGCAGATAAGCCACACTTTCTAATCCAAACTGGTTTTATTTTGGCTCCCAGCCTGTTTGGAGCTGCTGCAACAGAAAAGCAAACGCCTGGTGAGGGGGGCTTTTCCAAGTGACTTGCTCATGTGTGAGGCTTTTGTGTCCTGCAGCCACCAGGAGGGCTTTCCAAGAGGACGGGCAGGCCAGGCAGGTGGGATACAGACAGAAAGTAACATCATTTTCTGACGAATAAGCAGCTAAAACCCACAGGAATAAAATAGGACTGGAAACACTTGGCTACAAAACAAGGGGCCAGATTGAAGCTCAGCCTCAAGCAACTTCTTAAGTAGGTCAGAGCACAAAACTGAAAGCTGAAGATTTGCATTCACAGGGGAAGAAACCTCCAATCCCTATTTTATGGCACAGGCATTTGGACAGAAAGGTTTGTGTTGCTGTTGTGAAGCCAGTATGAGGATTTTGTTGACAAGACAAAGGAAGAAGGTACTTTTCACACCTGAGCATGGCCAGAGAGAGCAGGGGATCCTTATGGTGGAGCTGCTCTTCTGGACGGACCAGAGACAGCCCAAAATCTCACAGCTCTTATGCTGAACCATATTTTCAGTCAGTGCATATCAAGTGACTTGAGGATTTGGCCCAGTTAATTGACAGTTTGTATCTCATGACACAAGCTAAAAAAACAATGAGAGTGATAAAAACATGTCAACAGCTATAGCAATGCTACTGGTGGTTATGAAGGAGCTGTTAGTTCTGGCAGTGATTAAAATCATTCAACGCAAGTGACAGATAACAGTAATAAATTAGCTGACTTGTTTCTCATATCCACACATCCAGTGTTTTCTGTGAGCACAGAAAAACAATGGCATCTCATTACAAAGCTCTATCAGGAACTGCAACATGTATTAAATTATTAACCATAATGAAGCCTAAGTGAAAACCCTCACTTGAGGGTGCAAACAGATTTAAAACAGCAGCTGCTAACTAGTAAGTTGCTTTCCAGTTGCCAGTCTAGCAGAGCAGTAATTGCTTTTATATTAGCTAAAAGAGGTACTGCATTTTCCCTTAATGCTGTATCCTGATTGGGTGACCCTGGGAGCCTACCAGGAAGGTGCAAGAGGGCACCCATGCAGCACATCCTCATGACCCACAAGCCCTTCATACCTTCCCTGTGGAGGATCCAGCCTCTCCCAGGGCCTCTGGTCACCCCCTGCTTGCCAGACAAAGGATGAGAACCAGGTTGGACCAAAAAGCCTGAAACGGTGCCCCAGGGTATGGCATCATGGGCAGAGACAGGGAGGACAAGATGCAGCTGCCCACAACTGCATCTACGGTGATGGACAGATGATGGGCAGCAGGGTCAGGCACCCGCTGAGTGACTGTGCTTGGGGAAAGAGCTCATAGCTACCAAGGTATAACCTGCTCTTTTCCTACAATTCTAGAGCCCAAACATCATGAACAATTCTCATTTAAACCCCAGTATAGGACAAGGCATAGAGAGTACCAAGCAGCAGTTTTCCATTTTGACTCAGCCCTGCTCCTCAGGAGCCCTGGTGATTTTCTGGGTAAGCCAGCCAGCCTCTTCCCTGGGGAATAACCTTTCCAGCTTTTAAGTAACAACAACTTCCAAGTAATGCAACTTCTTCACAGAAGAGATGAGTCAACCTTTAATGGGAGTATAATCTATTGTTGCAAGTTCCTGGGAAAATAAAACAGAAGTATACAGAAGCGTAACTAATGCTGTCTCAAGGGTACCTGACTGTACCTGCACCTGACAGATCTCAAATGTCAGGCATTATTTTTATGCACTCCTAAACATATCCAATGATCTAGTGGACACTCGGAAAAGAGCCCAGGGAGAAGCCCTGGGCTAGCAATCACACCAGCACTCCCTACTGCTCACCTGCCCTAGTGGAATCCCCGGCAAGGCTTCCCAGCCCTTTGGAGGGATTGCAGGTCTCTTCAGGTGCCTACTGGGGCACCCTTCTTGGTAACTACTCACAGATACGCAGAACAAACCCTCCCTCACTGGAGGTAAAAAGAAGACCCTCCCTGCTTTAAACAAGGACCTACAGCTCAGAACCAAATAAACTTGCTGAATTGGAGTGGTATAAACCAGGGCTGTTTCCCCAGCAGTGCACAGGTCAGCTCACAAGCAGAGGTGGCCATCCGTGCTAGCTAAACAATACCAATCACTGTTTGCTGTGCAAACATCAGTCTGGAGGTCAGCTTGTAAGCAGCTGCTGTGAGCCCACGGCTGCAGAGGAACGTGGGAGAGAGACCCTCTACCTGCCAGCTTGCTGAGAGCTTCAGAATGTTTGATCAGCCCAGGTCCAAACCAAAACAAATTCTTCCTTTTGTGTCCAGTGTGAAAAGACCTTCCCAGATCAGAAAGTCCATCCACTGTTGCACAGGCAGCGATGCTAAAGGCTCTTTCATTCTCACCTACTTCAGAAGAAAGGATGACTGGGGAGAGATGTGAGGAACAAGCAGAAAAATGCTGCGGAATTTTAATGCAACATAAATTATGTCAGAAGACAGCGACAATGTAAGCTTACCAAATACAGATGTTAAATCCCAGTTTCCCTCTTTATCTCAGCACATTATCTTAATGTAGCATATGAAACATACAGCAGACATGCCACTATGTTTACAGCACCCCTGTCACTCAGCAATTTTGAAAGCATTATTGTCAAGCTGACATTTTATTACATTTCTGGAAATATGGTAATTCAATCATTAGGTTTCAGCCATGAAGGCTCAGGAACAAAGACGCATTGTGCTTTACTTCAATGTTAAATGTTGCTGAAAATGGAGAAAGGGGGCAGTAACTTTTAATCCATTCCCCATCCCCTCGAAGCTCTATTCTTTCACTCTCCACTGGAATTTAGTATCAAATTATCCCTCCAAGGAGCCACTGGAGGAAAGCAGTGCAAGCTAAGCAGACTGCTGATCCTGTCATCCATTTTCATAATTTCAGTTTATGTAAATAGGCCATCTACTTCCAAGCCAAACACAGGGTTACTGCCATGGACTGAAAGAACAGTATTAGCTTTCAGCCACGTAAATACATTAGCCACCATCAGACACAGCCTCACCACGGTCTTTGGGGACCACGACCATGCAGCACAGCAAGTGCTCATCACAGTGCAGTGCAGGAGAAGCTGTGCCCCACAGCAGAGATCTTGACAAACAGAGAGGGAGATGAAAACAACTCCTCTTAAAAGAACACAACATTTGCACATGACAGAATAGGTTTGTGGGAAAGTTACTACTTACTTTGATTAGATTAACATCAATGCTTCTCGCTCACAGCTGACAGCACTTTTGTGCTGGACATGGCACACAGGGACTCCTCACATGCAAGGTCATTCTCCATCCCAAGAGGTTTTCATCTGAATATGTTTCTCGATGGCATTTTCAATGCCTATATTCAGACATCAAACTTTGGCTCTAAGTAATCAAAAGTCTGCCTATAACCCAAACAATTAATCTGTATTTGTAGTAGTTTACACTGCTTTTAGAACCGAGGAGCCCCATCACCAGCAGAAGCACACTCTATGTGAATGGCAGACAGGATATTGTGAGCGTAAGACTGAAACAAGAGATAATTTTAAGTACTTTGAAACCCTTGGAAGATAATATCCTACACAAGTGGAAAGCAAAGATGATTACAAAATATTCTGTATTCCATATACAAAATATTGCACCAACAAAATTCTTGCTACTCTATCTGGAAAATTGAGAAGATTCCAAGAGATAGAATTCAAAAACAAGGTCTTGTACAAAATACTCTTAGAGTTGCTTTAATGCCAACAAAGAAAAGTGAAGTGTTAAATTTATGCTGGCTGCTTATTTTCTCTTCTCTTGGTTTACATTTTCAAAGCAGCAGACGAGGAGAGGACAGAAACTCAGGGGCTTGAAGGATTTGATCCAAACAAAAGAATTTTAAGAGCTGCTGTCATATACCATTTAAACACCATTATATTACAAGTACTACTCATATGCAAGCAATTAATTTTGGCTCTCTCCACTGCTTGTCTTCCATTTCTGAAATCCTCCTCAGTCTGTTACCACAGTATTTCTGCTTCTCTTTTTCTCCACCAGTCTATTGCATTGGCATCATGAGATGGGAACAAGTGCTCTGCCATGCTGCTCCCTCCTCCCTGTTCACCACTCCTGCCAAAATCACAGAGGCTGTCCAACCTGGAGTGCTCTGACACCACAGCGCCTTAAATACTGAACACGGACTCATGTTGATAGGCACCACTGATGTGGTGCTTCAACACAGATACCAGAACAGTATTGTAACACAGCCAGTTCTCTAGATAGTTTTCATGTTGTAGGAAATTGATAAAGTAGAATTTCAGAAGTAAATACATGATAAGATAATAATTGTGTGTATACATACACACATGCATATAGACATTATGTATGAAAGATGACAGGCAGCCGCTGCAATCCTCTGCCCTCTCCCTGACAACCTTCCTGCTCCCCCCAGTTTATGTTACCTTACCTGGAGGGTTGCAAACTGCTTCTG
Source organism: Loriculus beryllinus (assembly GCA_039877255.1). Classification (NCBI taxonomy): domain Eukaryota; kingdom Metazoa; phylum Chordata; class Aves; order Psittaciformes; family Psittacidae; genus Loriculus; species Loriculus beryllinus. The sequence goes on from JBCJKH010026778.1 coordinate 13,767, forward strand.
GGGGGCTCTGTCCTCTGAATCACAAGACATCTGCTGCTGAAGGCGCTGCTGCCTCCTCCTCCATGAAGGGACATGCCACTCTCCAAGGCTAATGGATTCCCTCCTGTCCCAAAAGGGCTATTTCTATTCTGTTCCTTCTACTGGGGACGAGGAGGGAGCAGCAGAGATAAGGGAAGGGAAGGAAAGGGAAGGGAAGGAAAGGAAGGGATGTGCTTACATGCAGGCCCTCTCTTAACTGACATTGGAAGGGAAAGTGAAATGCACAAGAGCGACAGGAATAAGCAGTATATGGTATCAGAGATCAAGCCTGCAATTAATGTGATAGCATAAGCACACACATTTGGAACTGCATTTTGTACGTTATTCCTAGTTTACTAACACTGGTGCCCTATTGTCTGCTCAGCAGCTGCAAATAGCTACAGGATAGCAGTATCTGAATTACACCTTCATTGTCATCCTGATCATGGACTATACAAAGGACTGGAGCAGAGACAGTCTGTGCACTCCCTTTATGCTTCAAAAGTAGTGTAGCAAGTCCACAAGGCACCTAAAAATACGGTTCACTGAATCTTGGCTATTGAACAGATGTTTCAACAACAGTTGTAGATCCTTAGTACCTCTTGTGCTTGTGCCAAACTGTACCATGGGCCTCAATAAAGAGAAAGAAGCGGGAACATTCAGCAGCAAACCAAGCCTCCCTTGTGAACAGAAGGAGTAACTGCATTTAATGGTAGCAGTAAAAATCTCTTATTTGTGTGGATGAGCCAACAGAGGGAGACAAGATGATGAAGCATGCCTGCCCAGTTTGTGAGATGAGCATTTCTCCATCCCATACTAAATACTTATGTATGGAGTAAATGCCAGCAGAAATATTTCACAAAAATAATTCATTACAGGTGAGAAAAGAGAGAAAGAGAGAAAAAAGGAAGGATTTAATGGTAGTGGAAGTGATGCTGAAGGTAAAAGTCAAAACTTTTTCCTCTTTTAAACAGAGAAAAATAATTGAGAAAACTTAGTTGAATTTCTAAGGATCATATTAACTATGGAATTTCTATCCAGTTGTGATAAATCTCAAAGGAACTTGTGGCTGCCCTGTGAATGAATAGTTCATTTCCTTGAATTTTTAATAACTCACTTGTATACGCCAAACTTTGTTTCTGTGCCTTAAAGAGGCACATTAAGATTAGAATGAGTTTATCTTTCTAGGACAATATTGTCCAAATATTGAATTAGTGCACCTAGTTTTATTTGGATTGGCTGCAATTACACTGCACTGCATCAAATGGCCCTCATGCACAGCTTTTGACCCAGAAGTATCTTCATTAATAACTCTGCTCCGAGTTGGTGTGATATTACTCACCACAGAGCAACCAATACAAAACACAACAGATTAATCCTCTAAGAATCAAGCTCAGTGAAATCTCAGAATTAGCCAATAAAAGAGAAATTCTCCAGCTGGGGGTAGGGGAGACATATATGCATTGGATGTGCAGGGAACAGATGGATCAGATGAGGTGGGATTTGTTCTGTGTACCTCCTGACCCTCCAAGAGTGACACACCTTAAGCAGTACTTGGACTGGGGACAAGAGAGCATGAAGTGACAGTGAATGTGGACGGTATCATGGTTATTAGAAACAAAAAAAAAAAGAAAGAAAAGATGTGGTTTTATGACACTTGGATACAATGAGGTACTTCAGCTTACACCTTGTCCCATTAGAGCCAAGCGCATGAAATCCCCACTGAAGTAATTAGCTTATTGATTTCAATAGCATGAGCACTCTCTCCACTGCATTCACTCACCACCTTGAAGTTACAAATGCATTTAACTACTTTGCTGAACTGGTGCCTAGCAGACTTATCTGAATTCTCTTGAAGCTTTGGATGCACAGATGACTAAACAAAGTAACAGATTCTTCCAAAATTCGGAGGTGGACCTTTCCACCATTTGAAAAAGGGAGAGATGTGTGAGGGGGCATAAAATAAGAGGGTAAAATTCTCACAAAGAAAGGACAATCCTCTTGTAATCAGCATCATCTCCAGGCTCAGTCTTTACCTCAGCCCTACTAAGTGTTAAGAAAACAATTATCTTTTGCATGACCCAACCTCATGGGAAAATCCTGCAGGCTTCCAAAACAGACCACTGCAAGTGATAAACACAAAATTATCTCTCCTTTTCACTGAAAACATATTTTCAAAGTAGTACAGTATAAGCAAGTTAATTTTGCTGAATTCCTTATGAATGTTTGTTTTTCCCCCTCAGAGTTTTCTCTGAGCCACAGAGAGCATTTCAGTGATTTATACCTTAATGGTTCTGCTTTCAGGCCAGATTCTAACAATCCTCCAAATGATGAAAACCAGATGACCCACAGGGATGTCAACAACTCAAGTTTTAGCACAAAACGGTGCTAGCCTTTTTTCTTCTGAGCAACTGAACTTGCATATTTACAAAGAGTTCCAGTTTTCACTGAAAAAAATACTCTAGTTCTTATGGCTACCTATTAATATAAAAAACCCCTAACTCTCAAAACCGATCAAACAAATGAACCCAATCCCATTAGTCCCAAACATTTCAAACCAGTTAGACACTCCCCCAAAAAAAGTGGTGGGAGACTTGAAGTGGGAGCTATCTTTTCAGAGCTGCTGTTTGGCAAGCAAACCAGTTTTTTCCCCATTTCGAGCTGCCTGTCACAACACAGGGTCAGAAATGAAAACACAAAGGGCCAAAGAAGAGGCACCCTGTGTTTTAATTCTGGTGCTGACACAGGTTTCCTCTGCAGCCGTCATCAAGAGCAGACAGCGCTCTGGTCATAAATCTAATCACACATTCTCTGCTAAAGGATATGAACTGGGACAATAGGCATGGAACAAAAAAACAACTGGAAGTTCAAACACTTCACAAAGGTCACATTTTGAATACCAGTTTTCTCTCCAGCAGATCTTACAATGCAAATGTGATCCTGGATCTTTTTCTAAGCTGTGGTCAATCAACCCCCTGCACAGAGTCAGATCCCTCTTTTGTGGAGGTTTTCCTACGCTGAAGCACAGATAGCATGCTTCCACAGATGTTGAAGACCAAGGATTGAAAGGCTGAACTGTTATTCACCTCTTAGAAGAAAAGGGAAATGGTTATCAGTCTTGCCCTTACTGATGACATGTTTAAAGCCAGCTCCAAGCACTCAGCACAAGCATCTTCAGGCTTCAATGCATGTGCTCACTCAGGAAGACTCTCCTGATCAGAAGCCACAACTCAAGCCACGTGGAAAACATAATTATTGAACCAGGCCTTTGGCACACCTCTGGCATCGTATCAGGAGTCTCAGAGCCAGAGGCATGAAATGCCAACTACCAGGTATATAGAGTTTGCAGCTTTATGTATCAGCCCAAAGTACTTCAGTCGTGGGAATTTGTGAACATTGCGTTGATGAAGAGGAACGCAATTTTATTTTAAGCAGAGTACCATACAACTGTTCTGTGCAGACACAGAACCATCCCCAACCCATATGCTGCTTCACATATTTACTGTGGGATGCCTGAGAGTGACTAATTTTAATTATTTGGAATCTACAGTGAATACCAAGCTTCCTGATTATTTTATTCACTATGAACTCCAGTGGTTACATCCCAATATTCGTAACTCTTAAAATGTTAATTCTGTCTTTTGGTGCACTCCAACTCTGTACCCACCCTCCATCCCACATACTCGTATCAAGTGAATCAGCTTAAGGGACATTTTCTGAGGTCAGCTGCTTTTCTCAAAAGTACTACTGGTTATAAAACACGTCAGATGCCACACTTAAATACACTACTCATGGCTTTTTCTTCAGTTATGCAGGCTGAGGCATGCACACAATTTTTATGTTAAATGTACTCTGCCTCTTTTCCTTCCATTCTGTCTGCCTTCCTTCCTGGCCACATTGTGCACCCTCTAGACTTAAAACAAAACAAAAATACACCCAAAAAACCCCAGCCCTTCCAACACAGATTATGGTCATGTAAATAACACCTGATATTTCAGTGGTAACTACACAGGCTGTTCCATATTCTTTACCTCTGGTAAGACTTTTCCACCTATTCTCTTGCAAATAATCATCCACTAACTGCAATGAGATCACAGTTCTCTAAAGTTTTTACTTTTTTCCTCCAGTTACTTTTGAAGTCTTTGGAATCATGTGTTTTACTTTTTTTGCCTATATAAAAGTTGCCTTAGAATAAGTCATTCTGAAGACATTTACCAAGAAAATTCATACACTTTACAATGTAAGGTAGCATCACTGCATCTTAGTTTTCTTCTGCTTAAGCCAGTAGTCCAGCTTACTTTCCTTAAAAGCTTAAGCAGGAAAATACAGACCAAGCACCAGGGCCGAGTATTTTATCAATGTGTTTTCTTAAATACTGTGGACCAAATCTGGGTGTAATTCCCTTAATTTCCCACTGAGTATTCAACTGGCCCAGAGCATTCATTTGAAAGAACAGCTCGACTTTCTGTCCTCTTTGCTCCACTATTTAACTTGGAATGTGGGTTTATTTCACATTAACTCACAGCTGCTGGTCACAAAGTGCTGTGCAAGAGCAAAAATAGCATCCAGAACCACTCCTGACAGCATGCACCTACTGGCACCTCTGCTCAGAGAGCTCTCTGTGGCTCAGAAGTTACCTATGAGCCATGATAAACACAAGGCACAACATGGAGAAGACAAAAGAAGTTGGAAATGAGCTGACAGAAAATCCATCAGGGAAAGCATGAGGGCCAGACAATTTGGGGCCTCTCAGAAGCAAATACAAAACGTGCTGTCAGAAGCACACACTCAAATTTGGGTTCTGCAGAAGTCACTGCTTTCATACCAACTCCCACCTCTGAGGAGCACTGGGGTTTGAGGCTGGACCTGAAGGCAATAAGCAGGTGTCTCCAACTCCTCAGTCAAAATGCTGCTGGTTTGATAGTTAGGAGGATGCTGTTGTGGGCAAACCTGAAGCATCTGTCACAAGAGGTAACACTGCAGTTGGTACAGTCCCTAGCCTGGTAGAGAGCTGCAGAAGCAGATGGAGCACAGAGAAACTGATAAAAGGTCAGTTACAAATGAGTCCAATTGCTTAGAAGAGGAACACCAAGGAACTGAGACTGCCCTTTCTGGAGAGCAGTCTCAGTTTCCTGACTCAAAGATCTGGGATGATGCTGAAGGCTGGGAAGGATGCCTCCAAGTTTTCTTCTGGTGGGGAATGAAAAGGTGGGCAGGAGAAGAGTTTGAGCACTCAAGGATCCTTGCACCTTTCCTTCATCCTACAGACACAGCTCTGTTATGTTGCATAAGTTCAAGCATAAATATGTAATTTGTCCAAAAAAACCCCCAAACAAACTATTTTTTGAAGGGCTAACTATTAAGCACTAGATGCCAAGCAAATAAACAGGAGGAAATACATATGCATCAGAGGAAATAATGACAGGCTGTAGCTATTGAAAACTAGTAGGAAGGGAAATATAGCTGGAACATTAATGCTGTAACATAATGCTGTAACAACTTGCTCCGAAAGGGCATCATGAAGCAGGCAGAGGAGGAGGAAGGATGCATTACTTTACATTAGAGATGCTCATGGGGCTACAGATGACTCAATCACAGACCTTGAATGCTTACAGATTATACCTGTAGTTCAACTAAAGATGGAGTTACTGGAACTTCTCTTACAGGCCCTGAAATCCTAATACTAGAGTGAGCTGATAACTCTGCATCTGTTCTTCATGTGTGGAAAGAAAAACAGGCTAATCAGAGATGCACACAGCCGGGAGGATGTTTGCTGAAAACCTCATCTGACTGAAGAAAAAAAATTCCCTGGTGTCCTAAAAAGATGACAGTTTCCTAAAATGGAAAATTCTAAACCCCTACATGGAATAATTCAATGTTGATCTCATTTTAATGAGTGAAGAGAGTTAATTAATTATATAAAATCTACAAGCAACTTAAGTATCAATGAGCATGATCTAGTCACACTGATTTTGTTTTAAAATCAGTAGATACACCACTGCCTGGTGTTTATAGCCTGTCTGTACAATTGCTGGCATATGGGTCTAGAAAAAGAAGAGTGAGAAGCATGAAACAAAACAGAAAATTGTTTATAAAGAACCTATTGCATGCCAAAAGGCTCTTCCAAAATGGCAACAGAGAGTTATGCTTGTGAAATAAAAACCAACCCAGAAAAGATAAAGAACAGAAACTGCAGAAAGACATACAGATTTATAAAGAATAGACAGAGCACAGAAATTAGTGGTAAACACATGAAGCACAGACAATCTCTAAAGAAGAAGAGGAGCCAAAACAACACTGAGGACTACTAATGGTGTTTAAGACAGTAAAAAGACACTTCTGAAAGCACCCATGCAGATCAAGTGCAGTGTTTGGTGTAGACAGTAGGATCAAAAATGGTGACACATGAAAAGAAGGATATTTAAAGAACAGCATTACATGGAACTAACAGGACACATAACTTGTTGGATTAAAAATCATTCTTTAAAAGATTTCAATACACAGTTGTTAACATAAAGACATAGGCAAGTAAGTAGCTAGTGGCAATTTCCCAATTCCAGGGACTGTGTCTTCTCCTAATGCAATTTCATTGGTTTGTCATTTGAGGGTGAGGCAACATAAAACTTCTGTGTGAAAAGCTTGCACGTAGAAGACCAATATAATGCCAAATAATGAAAAGGGAAGGTTATTCTTATGGATCATAGTTAAAAGTCATAATAATGTCTTTTGCAAGGCTATAAATGCAAGGTAGTAAGCCTAGCAAAGAACAGTGTGCAGGCTTAAAGCAGTAGACATGCTTTGAACACCATGGCTTAAACACTTAGAGCTGGAACATATTGCTAAATTTGTTTATGTCTTCTGTGATGATCACAGATAACTGCTTCAGAATAGGTACTTAAAGAAAAATACAGGAAAAAAATAATCCTGGCAAGACTTCTGTCAAAACCCTGTGCTCAGCCCTACTAGCCATGCTTCAACAAATACTAGAGGGGGCTCAAAGGAACGCCAAAGAACTGACCCCAGAGCAGGGCAAAGCAAAACAAAGCATACCTTACATGTGAGGCTGACAAAGTTCACCTGTCTCAGTGGTAATGTTGAGAGCTGACATGATGACTACTTAGGGCCACATTTCAAATTGCAAGTAAGCCAAGAGTTGACAGTAGGATTTCAGCATTCATTTCCCAGCAAAATTTCTCAGCAATGTTAGTAAATGCACTACAGAACAGTTTACCAGGAGAGATGGTCAACTCATTAACGCCTGAAGTTTTCAAAGTGAGATTACATGCATCTAAAGAAGACACCCCCAAAACAGATTTTAGGGAGCAAAAAAATAATCTATGCTCGATCACACAAAACGTCAGCTCAGAAGAGTATAATGACCCCTGGTTTTCCAGTTTATGAGTTGAAGTGCTTAACCATAAAAAATTAAGAAGAATCAAATGTATCCTTCGAGAGACGTTGTGCCAAATGGCACTTTTAAAAGCCCCTCCAGTATTTAAACCCATCCGAACACACACAAACCCTTCCAGTGTGTCAAAGCCACTGGCACTCAGCTCTAATTTAATAGCTGTTTACATTTGTTAAATAAACATACAAAAGATTCTGTGTCGGCCTGGTGCTGAAGGCACGGTTTGAACATTTCAGCACTCTAAAGAATTCCCTGGTCGATCCTTCTAAAGCACAGCTCTGTCATTAGGCTGGACAAAATGCCACTGATATTTACATGGAAGTGGGAGATGAAATCCACACACTCTATGGGATGCCTCCTTATAATGTGATATCCTAGGCTACTGTGTCCATTGTATCTAACCATATACAAGCTGGAATAAGGTACTCAAAACCAGCACCTCCTTCCACATATGCAAATGGAAAAGCAATTTTGGAATGAGAAAAGAAAAAAAAAAATAAATAAATTAAAGCAGACATTCCCTAGATAAACAGTAAAAAAGATTTGTTGTCATTCTCCAACAGTAATCAATCTCAAGTACATATTTTTTTCCTTCCAGACCAATGAAGGATTCTAGTGCTCTATTATAATTTTATTTACTTTAGTCCAGGAAGTGTCTGATTTGCTTTAAAAACTGTGGATTGATTCTGTATTAAAACACCATCACTCTGCCTACTCCTTCAAAGCGCTATAAAATATGCTGAAGGGAAGGAACACTGGCATGCTCCCCAGGTACCATGGCTGAAACAAAAACTGCAAGAGAGGAGTCTTATTAAAGAAAGCAACTATCACCTTCCCACTCACTCCTCCCAAAGCACCAAGCAGTCCATATGACGAGCCTCCTTTTCCTTTTCCGGTTCAAGAATATAAACCAAAAATACATTACAGAACACATGTTAAAAGTTAAGGATATTACTGGTGGGGTTTATGAAAGAGAAAGTAAGATGCCCTATCCTGAAGAACAGATTTAGACTAGGCATTCTTCACTATGAGGGTGGTGAGGCAGCAGAACAAATTACACGACAACCTATGGATACCCTATCCCTGGCAGTGTTCAAGGCCAGGAACGGCCTTGGATGGACAGGGCTTTGAGTAAACTGATCTAATGGAAAGGGTCCCTGTCCACAGCAGGCAGTTGAAACTAGATGATCTTTAAGGTCCCTTCCAACCCAAATCACTCTGTGACTATGATTTTGTTTCATTTAGGTTTGTCCTCACACATGAACCTAATACTTAAGGGTTTTCACTTAAATTAAACCCAAAGCCTAGAGTTCAGGTTCACTAGCACGCAAACTTCTTTTCTTCTGCACTGATGTATAGCTAAACAGCTTCACTACAGCTTATGTTTTTAATCAACAATTTACTCCTATATTTTTCTCTAGATAAGAAATATTCACAACCACCCCATTTCACCTGCTGTGGTCTTTTTTAAGCACTGTGAAACATGCTATTCATACCACAGTGTTAAAGAGTCAGATTACCCTCACCTAGAATCTATTCAATAAATTCCAGGAAAAGCCAAAACACCACTTCATAAAAACAAACAAGTCATTAAAAAGAAAAGGGGGTTTTTACTCAAAGCAAAAGGTCTCAAATCCAAGTGGTTTGACTCAGGTAGTGTAACAAAGCATTTCAACAAAACCCACCAGATTTCTATTCACACTCCTTTTCATCTGAAGAGCTTGAAACAAAGTTCTCACTACCTCTAAAGCTTACGCCCACAAATTATATTACTGTACACAGGCTAAATACATAACCCTCAATTTTAGCATACTTTAGCATACTTTCTGGTATGCTTCAAAAATATATGTAACATGAGACTTCAGAGAAATACCAGTGCTTGTTACCAGCAAGAAAAATAACACACCAAACCAAAACCCCAAACTCTGCTACCGTTTACTGCCAAAACAGAGTTTCCTGCGCCCTGAGTTCAGTGTTCATGAGCACAGCACATCATTCTTTTTCAAAGTGCAGATATACTTACGAAAGGACATTCCCAATGTAGGCATAATATGAACAGCAGTAGGGAGTAGTCCCATCACAGCAGTAAGCTTTGCAGTCATTATCACACTGAGCCAGACAATCTTCTGCTGAATAAAAATAACATTCATGTGGTCAAACAGCAGCAACAACAAAATGCTGTACAGCTCAGCTTTGAAGAAAATGCAATCTAACAGTTTTATAGAATCACAGGACTTCACTTGAGGCACAACCTGACCCCATAATCCTAGTGGCAGCCCATTCCCACTCATTCTGCATTTCAGAGTTAGGTGCTTTGTGCATGGGTATTTTATAGCTGGCCATATCAGCTCCTTCTCATGCTTAATAATTTAGATTTTTTTTTTTTTTAAAAAGGGGCATTTTTGAACATAAAGACACCACAGATCACCTCCTTCCATTCCAGCAAGGAGTCCAGAGAGAAACCTGAGGCCAGGCTGCCTATCTTGCTCAGCTGCAGGGTGGCAGAAGAGAAGGAAGCTGCCTGGGAACTGACTACCTCCCTCAGTCGCTGCCCAGCCCTAGCCTGGGGTGCAGGTTAGAGCTGCCTGGGGCTCCCTCATCCCCTGCCAGTTGGTGGCAATCCCCTCGCTCTGCTCCAGCTCCATGGTCATGGCCAGCGTGGCACAGTGGTGCCCATCAGCCTCACTGCCAAAGGCAGTGCCCTGCCCAGCCAGGGCTGCAAACTTTTCCAGCAGCAATGCTCTATCAGACTGAGGAACACACACTGTGACACAACAGAAAGAGAGCTCTTCACAATTAAGAAATGTGGAAGAACACGTGCCCTCTTATTGCTGTGAGAAGCTATTTTAAAGCTATCGGCCTCTTGTGCTGTCTCAATTCAGTGTTTTCAAAGCCCTAAGTCAGGTAAATAACACCCTACAGTCTCTGGGTACTGACACTGCACTGTAAAAAACACCCTCAGGGATCCTGTGCTTCCTGGATCTTCTTCCCCACTGCCAGGTCCTCAGCTGCAGCCTAGATGAATCCAAATGGACTCCCTGCCCCACACACCAGTGCCCTTGGTGACCTCTTTGGTCACACACTGCCAGAGCACAGGCCTGAAAAATGAAGATGGCAAACAATGCAGAGGCATTCCTGATACTCCGTGGCTCCTGTTCCCTAGGCGCAGATCATGCTAAGTGGTTCCCATTCTCCCATTCCATTACTGTCTTTCATACTTGCTGACCCAGCTTTCCACATGCTGGGATCTGGGCAACCCTGCCTCATATCAGCTGTTGACACAGTCCTGTTCCCATCCCACCTCTGTCTGTAAGTTCCCACCTTGCACCAAGGCTCCTTTGTGCACTGACCACGCAGTGAATGGCTCATGCCGCTGACCCATCCCAAAACCTTAATCCCGCTTGCGACATTTCCACAGGTCAGCTCTCCGAACCTGCTCATGCTTGGTCTCTGCTTGAAAACAAGCACCAAGGGTGAGGGCTGGAGAAGGCTACCCAACACATCACAAGGGACAGCTCATGCAGCTGTGCCCTCAGCCCTTATCCTTGCGTTGAGGAAACTCACAAGCACAAAACATGGGACAAGTGACCCAATGGTTGAAGACCAGCCCCTCAGTCAAGTGAACTAGGGCAGCAGAAGGACTTTTATCTCCACAAAGAGGAGAGAGGACGCCAGTGACTGGCATGGGCTCTACTGTGAGGTGACCGCCATGCCCAAACGAGGGATGCTCCATGGCACGGCCTTCGCACAGTTACCTCACAGGACCCCCATGACAGCAGCTTCAGCTTTTTGCACCATTACCCACTTTTTCGGCACAAGCACCTACAGCTGTGCCCTCAACAAGCCCGCTTAGCACTGCTACCGGACCAGATGTGAGGGCAGCCACCTCCTGTGTCTCCTGCTCCCTCGCAACTCCCAGCGCTACCGAGGGGTGCTCTCACCCTGCCCAGGGGTGCGGGGCAGGACACCACACCGCGTCTCTCCCGCAGGACACGCATTTACCCTCCCTGCAGCCCGAGAGGGACTCGCACACAGCACTCTGTGCCCGAGAGAGTCTGCTGGGACACCCGGGATAGCCCCTTCCACCTCTGCTGCCAGTTCCACCTCCGGCAACCAGGAAAATCCCCTGCGAATGCCTTAACAACCCGCCGTGCCCCGGCCCTCGCGGCCCTCCCAGCACCGCTCGCACCCTCTGCCTGCGGCTTCGCGGCTCCCCCTGCCCCACGCACCCGCCCGGGGGCTCTGACCTGCCAGGAGAAGGAGGAGCAGGAGGAGCAGGGGGTGCAGCACCCCCCGGGCGGGACGCCCCTCGGCTGGGCCGCGCCGCCCCGCTGCCTCCATGCTGGCGGCGGGCGTGGAGCCGCCGACCGCCCCAGCGCGAAGGCGGGCCGGGGGCGGCGGTGGGCCGGGGTGGGGAGGGTGGCGGGCGGTGCCGTCGGGGCCGGGCCGGGCCCACTGCCCCCCGCCGTGCCGGGGCCGCCCCCGGGCTGGCCCGAAGGCGCCGTGTGTGGCGGTGGTGGGGCCGCCCCGTCGCGTCCCGGCCCTTCACTCTTCCCCGCCTCCCGCCAGCTTTGTCCGCTTCGGCCCCTCTCGGCCGGGGCTGGCTGCGGGGGGGGGAGCCCCGGAGGGCTGTTGGAGGCTGTGCTCGGCGTTCTCCCGCCGCCTCGTTCGGGTGCTGCGGTCGAGGGGTTTTCTGCTGGGGTCGCAGTCGCGGTTGTGTGTGAACTGGGGTCACAACCGCGGTCGTTTTGTAAGCTCAAGAGCAGAAGCGGTGTGTGTGGGACGCGCTCCGGTGGAGCTGATGCTGGCCATGTTGGAGACTGATGCTGGTAACACCTGAGTGCTTCCAGCATGGTGGGCTGTGCCCGTCCTGCGCTGCTTCCCCCCATGAACCACAGCCTGGCCCTGCCACTGGCCAGAAACCCCGGGCACAGTTTGCTGCTCGGTATTAAGGGTTTTCCATGACCAGGCCAGAACCATTGTCCGTCTGAAGTATTTTTCAGGAGTCGTTTTTTATAGCTGTTTAAATGCAGCTGTACCTAACCCCGAGTGAGTTCCCACAGACAGGGCCCCCAGGCCAAAATGTTTACCCCATGGTCTCACAAACCAAGCGGGTGAGCTTTGACTTTGCATGAAGAGCTGCAAGCCAAGGAATGCCCTTTGAAATGTTGAAGTATGCACACAAAAATGAGAAACATCCACAGGTGTTTCTGCTCATAAAGGGCTTCGTGCTGCCGGCAGCTCAGAGGGAAAGGCTGACACAGAAACATACAATGAAATATATTTTTTAAAGGAGTTAGCCATACCACACCTGTGACAGCAACAAAACCCTGAACCACCAAGCCATTGCTTTGCTGATCAATGCACAGCTGAGTGTTTTTCCAAATGTACGCCAGAACCTGACTGTCAACAAAGAAAAACAACTTCTCATGCTTTTAACTACCCTGCAGCGTGTATCCCTTAGTTTATGCAACAGCCTGAGTTTAATGTGTGAAAGGAAATTTCACGTGTATGTTAGCTGCTGAGAGTAAAACTCAGACCAGGTGGGTTGCTTAATTTCAAAGGAATTGCGTCTTCTCCCTGTGTCTTTGACTGGTCAACAGGTCACAGTTTGTCCCTGAACAAAAGCTTGAAAAAATAACAGGTTTTTGCCAATAGACAGCATTGTAGTAAAGGAAAAGAATTTATCAGATAAAAGAGGCTCAGATCTGGTAGATAACTCCCAGAAACTCAGATTTTAATTAATCACCTTCAATCACCATGCCAGCCTGTCTTGGATAAAAAATCTTTTGTTGGTATTTATTTTTTCTCTCCTATTTTTGTTGTTCATTCCTTCCTTTGCAGTGCCCTCCCCTTCACAGCTCTCTTGGCAGGTCACATTTAAGTATCTTCCCAAAAAGTTAGGTAAAATGGCCCATAGTTGTAATCCAGTGTAGCATGTGTAGCATGCTTGACTTCAGTAGTGATTTATGGGCCTTCTGTAGCTGTTACTTTTTTCTGTCAGAAGGGGTCAAGTCCTTTGAACCTCTCTCACACTCCCCAGCCCTAATTATTACTTCCCAGGTACTGTCTTTTTGACAAACGATTAAAAGGTCTATTTGACACGAGGAAATGTATCTTCAAATTAATGTTGAAAGTAATACATAAAAAAAAAAAAATCAATCTAAGGTTTTACCTGCTTACTCCAGTGGATTTTTCTTTTCCTTGGAAGAGAGTAGGGTATATGTGGGGAAAATCACAAAATTCATCCACTGGCACTGTATTATCAGCCTTTAACCCTCCCCTGTAAGTAAGCCAGGATGAGAGAGCCGGGGGCAGCATAGTGCTGCTTCTGTTACAGGTTATCACCCTGCTCCTGGCAGACCCCTGCCTGGGTGAGAGGGGCATCCAGAAGAAGGACCATAGCCCTTGGCTTGCTCATAGTTCAGGCTCTGCTGTCTGCTCTGAAAATGAAGAAATCTGCTGGAAGAAGGCATGCTCAACTTGTCTCCTACTTTGTCCTCTTTTCACTGTCCTCATCATGGAGGGCATTTGTAAAAGTCTGAGAAGAGGGAGAGCAATGTGAGGGTGGTATCATCTGATTATGCTGGGGTGAGGTAAGGGCCTTCTGGGACCAAAAACTGTTTCATGTTCTCAGAAAGAGATTTTAAAGGTAGACTAATTCATAGTGAAGAACAACAAAAGATTAGTGCTAAAGGCCTAGTGATGATACTTGTTATAAAACTATGTATCAGCATCACATGATGGCAAAATCATCTCATCAGAAGTGTTTCTTGAAAAACAGCTTTGAAAAGCATGCAGGATTGATAGCATTATGTTAACTGTACAAGCCCTGAAGTGCTGATCTTCAGGCACAGTTCAAGGAGAAAATCCCTAGTGCACTAGTGTTTTGAAACTCACTATAATCAGGCATCTCCGTCTCTAGAAGCTTAATTAGCAGTTTAGAAACAGTAATTATCACACGTAGAGCACTAGAGGAAACTCAATAGAGGAGAAGGCACATACTTAGGACAAGCATTTAAACTTCTTTACCTCTAGACTACCCCTAGAGAAATCACTTCAAAACGATTAACAGGATACCTTGTATGCATACTAAGGATGTCTCTTGTTGAACTCAAGCTGCTAACTGGATCAACATGAGGAATGGTAAGTCTTCTACATGTTTTCCGGCATGTAGCAAGCTGACAAACTTCTGAGCATCTCCACAAGAGCCAGGACACCCTTTGCAGCAGCAGGGGAGCTGTTGAGTTGGGCAAACCCCTGGTTCAGGAAAAAGGGGTGGCTGGGAAGATGTCCCTTCAGTTCTGCCCCATGCTATTCTGTAATGGCATGGAAAGGTAGTCTCATTATTTGAGCTGTAGTGACCCCTGATCACCACTTTCTCCTCCTGGCTCTGCAAGATTTTCATGCACGCTCTCAGAAGCAGTGCCTGGATCTGCTCTGGTACCTGGGAGAAGTGTAAATATCACCCCTGTTTTCTTTGTGTTCCTTGGCGATGTCCAGCAGTAGGGAGTACAACAGATACACTGTACTTCACGTGCCAAATATAATTTCATTGTACATTTCATTTTATATTTTCCCTTTTCCTACACCATGAAATAACAACCAGGATTAACTGACAGAGGACCTACTGCAGCCTCTGCTGAAGCTAGTGAAAGGCTTCCCAATGACTCTGCTTAGCTGGACTGAGCTTTTAATTTCTGATTCCCTTATGTCTCCCTTTACTTACCTACCCACTAGTCAAAAAGGCTTAATCTTTTCTCCTCCTTCAAATTGAAATCTTTTCACACGTCTAATCAGTCTGATTGCCACTTTGGGATGCACTTTCTGCTAAATCTTTTTCTGATGATGAATACTAAATACAATGTTTAAAATGGATTTTCAATATCAAGCTCTATCCTCCTTGGACAGAGTGCCATGTCTTTTCCTGACCACTCCATTAACATGCATTAGGTCTATTGTAGTATTGGCATATAGTTACACTACACTATTGATGACTGTAATGCAAAAAAATACATGCTTGCTTTCTTTTTCAAAAATGTTGTCTATGCTCATATAGCTACTTATCTACATGCAAGCCACTTTATTATCTCCCTTGGGTTTTCTGACTTCTGACAGCATCTTTGACAATGGAGATTTATCACAGAGAACCTAGAAGGCTACGAGACAGTCTTATTCTTCCTGCACATCCTGCTGGTCTCTGTCACATGAAGAATGTACTCAACACTCCTGCCTGTTGCTGTGTAAATCTCGCAAAAAGCATAGTGCAGGAATGCCATTATTCATAGGCAGCAAACAACATCTCTTATGGGCCCTTCATTTATATCTACCGTGTTAAAGTAGATGTAATCTCTATAGTATAGTGGTTTTATTTGTCAGAATTATTCTAATTCTAAAGATAGAAATACATTATTTTTGGTAACTTATGTAAAAGCTAGTGAAATCTTTACCTACATTTTGCCTCCATAAAAGATCAAGGTAGCAGAGAAGATAGGTGGATGTTTTCCTTTTTAATCATGTGTAAGGCAGACATTTCTCCATTCTTACCATCTTCATGCATTTCCCTACAGGAAAGGAAATAGTGGAACACCTTTGGCATTATTTCTGTTAAGAGCAAGAAGTGCCTCAAAAATGCTGTATCCTTTCTGGTAGAGCAGCAGACAGTGATTTATAAACCTGTGGTGACTATAGGGACCTGCTAAAAGGCTAAATTTTATTCAGATTTGATGAACATAATTTAAAAATACAGGCACTTTTGTGCTTTATTGGCTTCCTTAATGAAACATTTATTCAATAAACTGATCAGTAGTGCTTGGTGAAGCTTAGCAAATGGTAACAACATCTGGAGAAAATTGACTAACCACACAAGTATTGGGTTTAGGCATTAGCATTGGCGTTTTCTCTCCTCCAAATCGCACCCTTCTCAGACAATTACTTTTTTTCATAATAGTGTCAGTGACACTAGATAATGGTCCGTGGTGAAACACACAAAAACAAAACACTACTGTTTGGCACCGGTTGTGGGAACATAACCTTGAAAATCAGGGAGTTAACACTGCTGTTAGCAAAAGGGAGTCTTATACCAGTTGCAAGACGCATGAGGTAATGGTCCGTGGTGGCTCCTCCCTGAAAAGTCCCACTTGGCTCCTCCCTGGAAAGTCCTGCTTTGGAAATCCCCAAAAAGTCCCCGACCCCCAGAGACCCTTTTTGTAATCCATAGCTGGCCACTTCTGATGCAGGCTGGCCCCCTACATCAGAATGAGTGTGCATTTTCACTAGTATAAATCATGCGGTATCACTAGTATCTATCATGCGATGCGGGGAGGCCGAACATCATACCACCCCGGTCAACGTTGCCTCCG
>JBCJKH010026781.1:0-11282 GCA_039877255.1 Loriculus beryllinus
ACTTTCTCAGCCTGTCTTCATACAGGAGATGCTCCAGTCCCCTGATCATCCTCGTGGCCTCCTCTGGACTTGTTCCACCATTTCCACGCCCTTCCTGTTGTCTTTCACAACCCTTGCCAGATTTAGTTCTAACAGGGCCTAGCCCCTCCCTTTATGAACAATGTCCCTGTATTCTTCCCAGGCCGCTGTCCTTATATTTTCTAAGCTGCTTTTTTCCCCTCTAAGTAGCTACTCACCTCTCTATCTGCCAGGCCTGTCTGTCCTAAAAAGCCTGTAACCTTCCATTCCAACACTCCAGTCACAGGAGCCATCCCACCATGTTTCTGTGATACCTATTGTATCATATCCCCATACGCATGCACACATCTCCAATTCCTCTTGTCTATTCCCCATATTATGTGGGTTTGTACAGAGGCATCCGAGCCTGGGGAGACAGGGAGAAAGCAGGAGGGATTTGCTTGCATACAGCATTCCTAACTTGTTTTCCACCATCTCAGTGTTTAGGCGATATGGTATTTATCGACACTGCTTCAACCAAAGGGACTGATAAAAGGGAAATAAAACCATAATTCATGAATCAGAGCTAGCCTACAGCCAGCCTGCACAAATATATGTTAAGAGCTGTGGTTAGGGGAGCGCAGACCAGCTCTTCAAGCAAAATGGCTCCTGCACCTACCATTCATGATTAGAAAGCAAAGGACAAATCAGAGTTCCCAAGATGGAAATGATAGATGGCATATTATGCCTCAATATAAGGACTGTTCAGGTCCATCCTCACTTCGCCATCAGTCTTTTCCAGAAGAAAAAAAAAAAGCCTACTCTTGGCTTTGAAATGGATAATTGCACCAGATTTCATTACAGTCCTTCTGTGGCGGCTTCCCTTGAAGCTGAGCAAATAAACACCATCTACAGGGACTCTGTCTAAACTCTTTACACACATTTGTTCAAAATGAAAATGTGAGCTGGAAGCAAGCCAGGCTTCCCTCACCTTCTTTCTTCTTGCTCTCTGATCCCCGAGAGATGCCATGGATGTGTACATACTGCACACGGGCTTTTCCTCACGGAATTCTGATCATTTTGGGCGCTGAGCTACTGCTAGAGAGAGCGCCTAGGCCTCCAGCTAACGTCAGGATGGTTTTATATCTTACAGCTACTATATTTATTCCAAATATACCTTTCTTTTTCTAATTGCACATCAGTATAAGCCCATACGTTCCAGTGTGTGTGTATGTCACCTTCAGAGGCAATTTGCACAGCTTCTGTATCCTGTCATCTGCTTTACCTGTAGAGCTAGGTATAAATTCCTGACACTGGTCCACTTGATTAATATGGAAGAGTCAGTGAAGAGGCAGAGGGAGGAAAAGCAGGCCATCAATAAAAATAATAACAACTCAGAAGAACTTTTTATGTCCTCTGCAAATCAGTGACACTGTTCTTTTCGATGTCAGACAAAAACGTGTTACCATTTACAAGATAAGCTTGGAGAACAGCTAAAAATCAAAGACGAGTTTCTTAACTATCTTCTTGTCAGCTAAAAGCATCACTGAGACCATTGCTACCAGCACATCTAGTAAACTTGCTGCGTGCAAATAGCACTTGATTTATTTCACAAGGCTACTGATAAACCCAGTGATCATTTGAATTGCTGTTAGCCTGAAACAGGCTACAGAAGCAGGGGCAGTACTCAGGAAACAAAAACACAGGGAAGTATGTGTGAAATGTAATCCTGTTACCATTTGCCATGTACTGAACACATGTGTCGTCAGTACAGGAAATGAATAAGCTACAGATCAGGAATATGTCCTGGACCCAGGAGAACGTATATGAATTTGCATTGAGCTAACCTCATAATCTAGGCAAGCTTTCACAATGTGTAGAGACTGCTCTCCTTATCCTGCCAATATCGCCCACATTTTTTTCCTTCCTGCATGTTTATTATTGTGCTTAATTGGCCAAAATGATCGACATGTTTCTGCTTCAGTACAAATTCTCCTGGGTCGAGGGTTGGGGCTTAAGAAGGGGATTAGAAATAGACCTTACCTGATGTTAATGGGTTCCTGTCTAGTACAAAGCAAGCAAGGATGAAAGCAAT
Organism: Loriculus beryllinus; assembly: GCA_039877255.1. Taxonomy (NCBI): domain Eukaryota; kingdom Metazoa; phylum Chordata; class Aves; order Psittaciformes; family Psittacidae; genus Loriculus; species Loriculus beryllinus. Next base: position 2,093 of record JBCJKH010026781.1, read on the forward strand.
AATACTGCATTTTTTTTCAAGGTAATCATTAATGTTTCTTGAATCCCCCAAATTAGGTTTGCTCTTTATATTTCCACTTTCTGTGTGGCATTAAATCATCCGCATTAATGTTTGCTGTGATGCAGTTGATTCCTTATTTAATGGAGGACTTACTTCTTCTTCCTTCACTCATATCTAGGAAACCAATTTTACATTAAATTGTTAGTTTCTGAAGATGCAAGTGACACAAGCACGTGGAGCACAAAGCACAAAGCAGATGGGGTTGTCACCTGTGAAGAGGCTGAGAGCAAGTTTTATTTCCCTCAAGTAATCTTCTGTCTGTATGCTGCTATCATGAAAATGTCCATTTCCTGGCTCAAAGCTTAAGCCAAAGGAGCCTGCTGCCAAGTGATTACCTGCCTGTTCTGGCATTCACTGCTTGCTCCCTGTCTCAGAGCCATACATTCCTGGAGATGGGACAGAAAGTTCACAGGCTGGGATTACCCAGGTGTGGCTGACAAAACCAACACTGTGGTGATTCTTCATACCATTGTTATTTCTCCTTGGCAATTAGAGGTGCACCACTCTGAATTCTTAAAGGAAAAACTCCAACAGCACTATATGCTATAGCTGCAGTACTAAATGTGCAGAGGGTAAAAGTCATCCTCCAGCTGAGGGTGGATGAACCACTTGACTCCATAGGGCTTGAAACATAGAACTTAAAGCAACCAAAGGTATCTGTATCTGCTACAATCATCTGTAAAACCACTGTCCTGGTACTGCTAATGTTTTCTGCACACACTTCAGGTGTATGCAGGTGTATGTGCATGGAGGTGAAGGTCTGCTGTTTAAAAAGCTGCCATAAAGCTTCTGAAATCGCTCAATGGCTGCAAGCTAGATGCTCTTTCATGATTTTGTGACTCTTGTGTTTGAAACTCAAGTGGAATTCTCTTTGGCTGTCGAAGTCTGCACACATCATGTGCCAAGTGGCAAGGTGCTCAGGGAAGTTTGCATTTGTTTTTGTTTAATGACACATAGCACTTTCCTGGCACGGAAACACCAAAACACTCAGAAAGGAGCTTGAAGTCTTTAGTCTTTCTTTTTTTAATGAGGTCCAGAGTGGCAAAATCATCTGTAGGGCGGGGCTCTGTGCCCCAGTCTCTCCCCTTGGTCTTTCCTCTGGCTGTCACAGAGCTCTCAGACAATAATCAGAGCCCTCACTTACCTCACCCTTCAGTCCAGACACCCAGCTATAGATAAGAGCTTTGACCTTTGTGTTCAGAGCCTGAGGTGGCTATATAGTAATAATTGCTCCTTAGAGAAGGTAAACTGTAGGCAGGGTGATCCCTGCCCCTCCTCATTGGTGAGCTGCAGCCTGAGAGCTCTGTGACACGAGCATCATCCCACCTAAATGAAGAAGATTTGGCTGAAGAAATCCAGACTGTCCCCTTCCCCTGTTGCAGTTTTCTTTGCTGATTTTTTTCCTGTGTTATCATGAAAATTGGTCACGGATCCTACATTACTAAGACAGAACTGTTAGGGCAGCCAGCCATTTAATCTGACTCAGGATGGCACATATTTGCACTGTCTTCTGTTTAAACTGTGCTGTGTCATTTGTGATGAATAGCTCTAATGGCCCATTTTCAAATCTGCAGATCGACAATACTGTTGGGCTTTGGTGTTTCAAAAAGGTAGGGTAAGGATTATTGAGGCTTTAGAGAGTTAAAGAGGAGATTAAGTGTAACCCACATTGAAAGTATAGTAAAGAAGGCAGAAACAAAACAGAACACCAAAGGCAAAAACCTTGAAGCCTTAAAGAAAACTTACTGGTGAAAAAAAAAAAAGTTGGATTTTTTTTTTTTTTTCCATTTTGTGATGCATGAGGGCTTAAAAAGAATATGTTTTAAGAAGCAAAACCAGAAACTTGCCAGGAAACTTCTGTGGCCCAGATTGTGCAAAATACACCAATGAGTGTTCCTCAGAGGCCTCACAATACTTGATCAACTTAAAACTTGTTTCTTGTGACTGAACTTTTGTGTCACTTGATATGTCACACCTGATACCCATTTCTTTTTGCTGTGGTCTGTATATTAACATTCAGGTTGCAAGCAGAGGGAGTAGAGGTAGAGATGAACACAAACCACCAGGAGTCCCAACCTTTGGAACGACCCTCCCAAGAGCTTTAAATAAAAACATATGTAGATTCTAAAAAAACCTGTAAATAAATCATTAGCTTTTGTTGTAGAATTCTTATCCTTATTTTGCTTTGCTTCTAGCCAAGAAACTGTCTGCGTTCTCAGTCTAAACACATCCCCCTTGTCTTTAATTTTTCATAATTAAACACACTTTCCATGGTGTGTAATCCCACTGGGGCAGGTCTAGATGATTGGCTTTCCATGTCGTTATAAATCGAGGCCCTCGCTGCAGAAAGAGGGAAGAAATCTCTGAGTATGCCCAAGTAAAACATGAAACAAAACAAGACCCAGAACAGATTTCAATGTCTCCGCAGTTTGTCGACGCCTTCTCCGACTCCACAGCACTTGGCTGAAACAATAAACAAGTGCAGGCACATCTAGCTCATTCGCTGCAGTCCTGCACGTGCGTGGAAGAAGTGCGGTATGTGAAGGTTGTGAGTAGCCCCTCTGTCTTTCTGCATTTTGAAATCAGTGGAAATGCTTCCAGAACTTCCCAAAACAAGAGCTGTGGTTTGCAGATTTACTTTCGGTTCTTCCCTGGTGACGTCAACAATAATGCAACTTTCTTCTACGTTTTACTGGCAACCTGCTTATATCAGAGTTTCACGGTAGTCTGTGACAGAGATGTCCTAATTAACAAGGCATTTCCTATAACTCAGGAACAGCTGAAAACTGATCCTTGCAGGCTGAGGTTAAGGGAGAACAGAATGAGAAACATTCATTTGTCTGCTGTAAAGAACTGACTTTGCTCATTGACCATGATTTGAATCTGAATGGAGTTCTGGTCAAGCTTTGGAGAAGTTGTGTAGCAGGGACTCTGAAAAGCTTCCACTTGCCAATGATAGCTGCTATTTGCAGTCAGATAACTAGAGTGTCTGTAATATTCAAGGAATTACCTGTAGTAAGCAAACAAAAGTACAAACGATACTGAGACAGCTGTATCTGCTTATTTTAGGTAAAACTGAGAAGCTTTCAAAGACCACTGTTCTTTCTTTGTGCTTCTTTACTTCTGGTCACATAAACACAGAAGTACCAAAATAGAGATTGGCACTGTAAATAAAAAGGGAGGTTTGTGGCATTTCGGACTTGACTGAAAACAGGATCAATTCTGTCATATTTTTTTCACAGAAATCTCAGAAGAACTGAGTATCTGTAACAATTTCAAGTGTCTCTAGTTCTGAAAGAACCCTTATCTTGGACCTACTTATCTTCAATGGAACAGATTCTCTCTACTGCTTTTAGAATCACCTACTAGCTAGTTCACTCTCTTTTTAAACGTAATTTCTTTGCTGACACAGAAGATGGTCTTGTAAAACAATGTGAGCGAAGAGGTCTGGGACCCATTCCCAAATAGGTACTCACTTCAGATGCTCCTTTTTCAAAATCATTAAATGTACAATTGTAGGCTCACAAATCCTCTGAGGAAAACAATGCCTAGAGCCTGCTAGGAAAATAAACTGTGTGCTTCAAGGAGCATGACACAAGGAACCAGAGGCTCTTCTCAGGAGAGACATAGGAGGGACAGATTCAAACTTAGCCAAAACCTGCTTCTTCAGCTCTTTCACTTACTCTGGACAACCACAGCAGCATGTCTTCGTGTATACTTGCTGTGTGCTCTGAAAGCACTTGCTAACCCCTGGTACATGACTGAATAATCCTGTGACCAATGTCACAATCACTGAATCATCTAAGTGTCAATTGTGTAAAATTGGACCGCCATTCTTTTGAGATTATTCTATTATTCATTTCTTAATTTAAGCTTTCTCTGTCTCATTATATTTTCTTACTTTGATTCCTGGGTTTATACCTGCAGCTTTACAGAGATTAATTTTCCCACTGCCATTTCTCAGCTTTTTGTCCTGTCCCACCCTCACTTCACTATAATTTACCCTTTCTGTTGCTCTGCTTCTATGCAACTTAAACAGCATATAGTTACACAGCATATTTCTAATACTTAGCAGGCACACCTTCAAAGGGAAGGAATTTACCTTCTAAATTTTTGATTACTTTTATTTTTGCTTGCTTCTCATATGTCTTTATGGTTTTCTTAGAAAAAAGACAAAGCATCCACAATGTACAGTTTGGCACACGGTGTAAAAATGTGTGGTATAATCAGAGATTAAGTGACGCAATGTTTTAAATTGGATCTTTTTTTTAACCAGAAAATTCACCATCCATCATGATGCCTATGAACAACTGCAGATGTTATGTTAGTCCTGTTAACAACACTAACATTCAGCAAGGTAGAGGTCAGCTCTCTCTCACACTTTTCAGACTTAAAACTATATTTGAGATACAGCTTATATTTGACGTCCCTGTTTGCATTGTGCTCTCAAAATTTTCAGTGCAAACATGAGTTACAATAAGTGCCTTTCTCTATATGCAGCCCCCATTTTTACCCGAACATACTGCTAAGAAACCAAGCAGCCGCTCCTTGCCTCATGAAAGGGGAAAAGGCTGTTCAAGTACCCCATGGTGCGTGAGAGCAAACATGAACGACTCACCAGCCGGTGTGGGTGTGCTGTGGCAGAGGAGATGTAATCCCTCTTTGACACTAGGTGATGGATTTGAGAACAGACCCTTGCAAATCCCCACTTCATTTTATAAACAAGCAGGGCAGTTCCCACCCTCACCTGTGTAAACTAAGCCTGCTTACACTGTCAGTGTGCTGAAACCCAGGAGGCTTTTGCTTATATCCCAGCACTGATCTGGTTTCCTTTCACCAGTGCCTATTAAACTAAGCACAGCCCCTAGGGAAGTCCCTAAACGGCTGAATGGCAGCAAAAGAAAGTGAATGCCAAGGAAGGAATGCTCTGTTGTGCTCTCATTCTCATGGGTTTTCATTAAGCTGGTCTAACATCAATGGCATGATGCACGGCAGGACCCAGTATGCCATGCTTATAACCCACTAATCAAAACTACATGAATCAGGTGATGTGCTCAGCTAGAATAGTCCCCTTGGCCACTGTAACTCCAGTTCTACCAGTGTAAGAAAAAAGAGAGTGAAAAATCACATCCACTGATCAATATTTAAACCAGTTTGCTTATCCAAAAAGACAATAAGGAAAAACATGGGTAATGAAAGGGTGGAGAACAAACAGAAACTTAGAACACATGGACATGAATAGAGTATTTTCCAATCTTTCTCCCTGTTGGTGATGGGTGTTCCCAGTTTTCATTTTGATGTGCAAACAGAAAACTTACCACCTCCAGCTCCAACAGTTGCCTTGTGCTCTTTGCAGTGTCCTGGTCCCATGAATGCTGAGCTGCTTCAAAACAAAACCTCCTGGTTCTTTCACTGCACCACTGGAAAGGACTAAAGGTGGTTCCTCAGAGGAAGGCAATGTCATGGGACCGTTCTTACAGGCACAGTGTTCAGGCCAGGATTAAGGATCCCTTAAAGACAGACTCTGAGCTCAACATCTGAGAAACTGGCTGATGACATCCAGCCCAGGAGGAGCTGTGGAAAGATGAGTGAAAAATCAGAGAAATACAGCAGAATGATATATAGAGGGAAAAAACTCAAACAAACAAACCAAAGAACTCATCCAATAAACAAAACACAAAACAAACAAGCAAAAAAACCCCAACTCATAAACCAGAAGAATGCCTCTGTAATCTGAATGGCTACAAATGTGATCTTGTTAGAAATGCAAATGTATGATTCTGTCTTGTTCGGAAGGGAAACTAAAGAAAATCTTAAAGACTTTTGAAAGTTTCTTTCATTTCAAAAAACTAGCAATAAATTCCAAAAGAACAAAACTGAATTTTCTCTCCATTTCATTCCATTTGCTAATCATAGCTTTCTTTGCCCTTTCATTTACCTAAACCTTGCCTTTACAAGCCAAATTTACTGGATTAATCTTGCTGCTCAGATAGCAAAGTTTAACTCCGAGATAAACCCCACAAGGGGATTTGTGTGAAAAATTACTTTCCTACCTCCAGAGCCTCCCCCAGCTCTGACTTAGCCATGGAGAGTCCATACTAGCTGACCTGAAGGCCATACTGGCTTGGTGCCTGGCTATAACTCACATGCGCCTGAGCAATGGCCAAAGGAGTCTGTCAGAAAGCAAAATGTATAGAAGCCTTTTCTCTCTGAACTGTGGGGCTTGAATACTGAAGCAAGAGGTCCAGCAAACACCCCTATGGCACACCTTCAAAGTTGTAAAGAAAAGAAAATGGTCTCTTGCTATGCCTGGGAACTGCTGTGGTAGCAATAATTTAGAGAATGAAGATCAGGAACTTTGCACCTATGCAGAAATTCGCTGCTGTCAGGCTGTTTTGCCCATGCAAAAGTCTAAGCTGCTGAAACAAAGGTGCTATGAGTGACTGCAAGCTGATTTGTGTCTTGATTATGCTAGAAACAGGGTTTAGTGTTTCACATAGTGAACTACAATGGTTTTGCATTGTAATTCACCTGTTGTGAGTTCTGGGTGAGTGGCAAACCGAAGCACAGCACAAGCCACAATAATATAGGATAGACATTGAAGAGATAGCTCTCACAAAGACCAGCAGCTGGAATGCACCAATATGATGGTATACGAATTGCATTTTTCAGCATGTGAAATATCCCTGAACATCCTTGGGTACCAGTGTTCTTTCATGTCATGATGCAGCAGCTTATAGATGCTGGTCTCAAAAATGAGTATTTAGTGGCTTTACTTACTCTGACTGCAGATGGTCTGATTAAGATGGTGTCTGTTTAAAATCACTGCATTTTGGAACGGGGAGAAGGAACACTGACCTGTAGTTCTGCCCAACTCCAGCATACAGAAACCCTCAAAACACCTTCTCTTCCTCTCACCTTCTCTTTTCCTCAATCAATCACAGGACTGACTTAACACCATGAAAGCAGACAATTTCATTTTACAGTCTTTTTATGTGATCTGGAACTGGAGCATTTAGGACTTTCATTTCCAGGCACTGCGGGCGAGAAACACACTCCTTTAAAAATAAAGTGAGATTTTCAGGCAGTAATCTCTATGCAGTAGCTACGCTTTTCAGAAAAAACCCTGCTCAGACTGAAACTGCAAAGGCTGTAACTGCTCATAGACTCCCTGTCTGCATTGGGCCTTATGCAATAGAGTCTCAATCTGGCTAAGACCCCAGGACGTTCCTGAATTTTAAGTGATAATATGATAAAGATATGATAGAGTGTTTATCTCTACAAGATAATCCTGCATGAGCATAGTTCCCTAGCTAAAGAAATCTGTCTTTAAGAACAACAAGCATAGCCAGTGAATCTCCTCTCTGCTAGCTGCTAACTGGCATCTTTCCAGGCTCTCCAACTTCACCAGTTAACAAGAAAGCAATAAATGGGAAATATTTAAGAATTTAATTTTTCCTAAAATCTGACAATGTGGGAGACGGTCCTTTTTTTTATTGTGATATATTCCTTTTATGTGAGAAAGTAAGATCCAGTGAATGCTGGAATCTTTGCAAGATGAGTGTTCACTGGTGAGCAATTCATATTTGCAATATCTGCATGGTATAAAAACACCATTAAAAATATACCTCCTTAGAAAGAGCAATTGCCAAATGCTGGTTTCCACACTGCCTTTGGCCCCAGCCACTTTATTTAGTTTTTGTAAATGTTATTTAGCATTTGGCCTGCGCTGCTGCCACAGTTCCATTTGGCTGTCACAGTCACTTTAGGTGATGCTAGCCTGAGTCGTCCCATTGCAGCTATTCTGTGGAAGGTATACCACTTCCCATTCTGCAAGGGAGAACAGAGCAGATGATAGCTTGATGCAAACTGAGAATTATCCTCAGAACAGGAAAACTCCTAAAAGAAACATTTCCTGATGCCATCTGCAAAGCAATTGTGGCACAAAGGTTCCCTTGCCCTATACAGAATAAAAACAAACAGTAGGAACAGCAGTTACATAAAGAGGAAGACACAGAACACCCTAATGGTCTAAAGAGCCCTTTTGGTTTTTTACTCTGAGAGGTTAAACAGTATTTAAAGCTTAAGAGGGATACAAGAGGCTACTTCTGGTCAGGGTGTTAATAGCAGCATCATCTGGCTGTATAAAAGAGAAAGGTAGTGGGTAGAAAAATAGTGACCGATTGTTCTGATTTTAGGCTATCATTCATAAAATGTTCAGGTTTGGTCAAAGTTTTCCATCATCCACATCTTTGCTAATGAGGGCTGGAAACTAGTGGCCAGCTGGCTTGCTTTCATGCACATGCATTTCTCAGTGCCTCCCAGTGACAATCAAAGCAAGGGCTGGTGGGAAGGAAAAAGAATTACAGAGTCATACATTCATTTTTCTATTTATTAAATTAGAATTGATGTGCACTGCACATCAGTGTTGTTTCTCTGGAATACTTGCCTGGGCTGTAGGAGGAGAGTGTGTGTATTCTTGCATGGGACAGAGCGAAAAACAGTGTCATTTGGTGATGTATGTCGGGTTTTAGTCAGATTATTGAATTAGTGGATTATGTTCAGCATTTTTTCCTTGATCATGCCCTTGTGGCACAAACAGACAATAGAGGGAGGGAAAGAGCAGTTTCAGATGGGAAATTCCCTTTGTAAGTTTCCTTCAGGTTTAAGTTTGCTTTCCTCCTTTTTGTTCTGAGTGGAACTGAAAGGAACATGGCTGGAGAAAAATAAGCAAACTGCAGCCAAAACAAAGCTTTTCATGGAATCTCTGAGCAACAGAATGGTTGAGGTTGCAAGGGACCTCTGGAGGTCGACTGGTCCAACCTCCCTGCTCAACTAAGGCCACCTTTAACTGGTTTCCCTGGACCACGTCCAGACATGGAGCTTCTGCCTACCTGTCTGCTCAGGACTGCTAAACCCAAGCACTCCAAAATTATTTGTGGACTTTCTGGCTCATCCACTTCCCAAAAGGCAACCAAGACATCAGGTTAAAAATCACAACAGTTATAAATGATGTTTGTACTCTGTCTTCTGTTTCTAGCCAAGAGGGGTGAATCTGTGTCATAGTTTCAGGCTGCTCTCTGAGATCCGAGTCTTGCTTTGAGAAGAAAGGAAAGTGAGCTGAATTTCC
>JBCJKH010026785.1:0-20441 GCA_039877255.1 Loriculus beryllinus
GATTTTGCCAGGCACAGAGGTGAGACTGACTGGTCTGTAATTCCCTGGGTCATCCATTTTCCCCTTCTTGAAAATGGTGGTTATATTTCCCTTTTTCCAGTCGTCAAGAACTTCACCTGACTGCCATGATTTTTCAAATATGATGGTCAGTGCCTTAGCAACTTCATTTGCCAGCTCCTTCAGGACACGTGGTTGGATTTCATCAGGTCCCATGGACTTGTGCACGTTCAGGGTCTTAAGATGGTCTCAAACCAGATCCTCTCCTACACTGGGCCCAAGGTCTTCATTCTCACAGTCCCTGCATCAGCCTACCAAGACTTGGGTGGTGTGGTCAGAGCATTTGCTAGTGAAGACCGAGGTAAAGAAGTCATTCAAAACCTCAGCCTTCTGCAAATCCAGGGCAGCTAGTTCTCCTGGTAGCTTCTGGCAGGGGCCTACATTGTCCCTGGTCTGTCTTTTATTCACTACGTACCTATGAAGTACAGTATTAAATGCTGAGTCATGAGAAATTCCCACATAATGAATACCCAGATGTGCCTCTTCTAGGTACAATACCAAGAAGTTGGCTTCTGAAAATTCAGCAGAATGGATTCACTGCACTAGTGACCTGTGAAAATAGCAAGAAAACAGGGAGTAATGATGCTAATGACAGGCATGTGATCCAATGAAGAGAGGGTTACAGCTTCTGGCTTACTTATAGTCCAAAACTTTCACTGTGCCGCCTGGAATTTGAAGAGCTCTTGTGACACCACAGTCACCATATAGTTAAAGTCTGGAATGTGATGGGCTGGTAAGTTAAGGAAATCTTTTTGATTAACCATGCTTTACACCTGCTGGAATTTAAGCCAGGGACTGGGTATGGAATAGTGCTGGATGTGCTTTGGAGATAAGAACTCACTCACCATTCCACTAGGGTTCTTTTTTCTTGTTGGCACTTTATTTTTCATGTGGCATTTATACCAATTCAATAAAAATAATTGAAGCTAATTTTAAAGACATATTTAGCTTATTGAAACTTGTGAGACATAAAGATAGTTGGCAATGGGTTTTCAGATTTTCCTGAAAGAAGAAAAAATGATCAGTCACTTTGCAGTAGTGAAGCTGTTTCTAACTATGTGATCACAGGGAAGACAAAAATCGTCATGTCTGAAGAAGAACAGTATAGTTCTATTCGGATGAAAAAAAAGTGAGGATGAGATGGGGAAATTTAGAAGAACTGTTTTCATGATCAGTCAGTAGTGTCAAAGGAAAATTGTGTTCTTACCCGGGAAACACAGGAACCATGAAAGATTAATGTTTATCACAGCTGGAAAGACCACTGATGGTCCCAGCAAACTTCATAACCTAGAGATATAAGATGAAAACTTTGAGGAAAAAAGGAGAACATTCCTGATCCTCTATCTATTTCTAAAATACTGTCTCTAGTCTTTCTGCTTAGTCAACATCTCTAAGAAGGCCTCAGGCATCTAAAATTATGGCAGCTGTTGCCAAGAACTGTGCACAGAAACAGGTCAAGCCTGAAGGATCAGTAGATACAGAGTCTTCCAGAAGGTATGTATTGTTGTGAGATGCTCTGCCTCTGCCTATGGGTCGTGGAAATGAAGTGATGCCAGGCAAGCGTCAAAAATCGTAGTGCATAGAACAAGGCAAAGAATTTAGAGGAATTTTGCTCTTCATGTTTGGGGGTGAAGGAACTGTGTTGAGATAGGAGGACCTGTGTTGAGATAGAGGTTTTGTCTATTATGTCATAGCTGGACCATGTTGAGATACGGACTAGATTTGCTCTGCTTTTTGCAGCCATGTCCAAAAGGGCATCTGCATTTCCCAGGTCAGGTAGCGTTGGTTGGTTGTCTCCTGTTCCATCTGAGTTTTCTGGGTTGGACATGCCACATCCAGCATATAAAGCATACCATGGTACAGTGCTATACGAATTCATGGATTTGTTCACAGTTCGTTTTTATTCATACCCTTACCATGATGATATGCTTAAAAATAGGGATATGGCCCAACCCTTTTCCTCCTTTTTGCTGTCTGAGTAGTCCTTGTACTCCTGCATTTGATTCTGTTGCTGTAACTGGTGACTCTTGCAAGTATCAGACCATCAATGATGTACTGAGCAAGCAACCCTATCGAATGAAACAAATTTGTCTTGTGGTGGAATTACAGGTTTCTCCTGTAATTAAGAACAAGTGTAAAGTTGCAGATATTGGTGCAGATATTGGATGGGGCCAATCCAACCTCCTTGTTCCTCAGTGTTTGCTAGCTCTGGCAAAAAGAGACAAGCACCCACTTATGGGTCTACCTGGTCCTGAAGAACAAGGGTTTTTGTAGAGCAGTAGGCAAAGCTTTCCCATAAGGACACCTATATTTCACAATCCTGCATGAAAAATTGGTGTCCTATTGCCATCATCCACATAACACCTCAAGAACACATATGCAAGAGAGAAAGGGGCATTTAATGAACGGCTTCATGTAATAACAGTCAAAGAGGTCCTACTATAGCATCATTTTAGAGACATCACTTGCTGGTCTTTGTAAGCCCCAGACACCCAACAGGTATGATTTCACCTTTAGCAATCTCCATGGATCAAAAACTGACATCCGTGTGCAGCTGGCTCTTTCTCCTGCAGGAGACACAGTCATAAACAGTACTAGGAAACCACCTGGGTTGTTGGCTATTCCCTGCACTCACAGAGCCCAGCACAGATAACCAAGGCCCAAACAAGCCCAGAATTCCACTAGACTAGAGGTGAAGTATGGCCATTGATTCACTCAAAACAAGATGCTAGTATATCAGGAAAAGGCTAAACACCAAAGTCCCCAACATCATCGGCATCACTGCAGCCAGTTTAATCTGCCACAGCTTGTGGAGTCTGTCCATAAGAAGAGCATACAGGAGGACCCTGTCCTACTGGCCACTTTTATGCAGCCTGACACTGCTGGTCTTCCCTCCTGGTATGCAGGAGAAACCCAGGAAGCCATTTCCATGTATATATAAAGAAGTTACTGCTAAACACACAAAAAAAAATCTAATGATTTGACCAATGTTATCTCTGCAGTACTCCCCTGCTTTGTTCTCTGAAGAACTCTCTTTCCTCCCCTTTTGACCCATACCTCACTCCCTTCTGGTCTGGCTTGAATATTCATCCCAAATCTGTAAGAAGCAAACAGTGTAGTGGTGCCTAGCATGCTTTTTAGGAGGCCCTTTTCAATCTTGCTATCTTTTTCAAGAAGATGTGGTGTACCAAGCAAGAATTCCTTTACATGGCCATTGCTTTTTTCAGGGAAGTTTCTTTGTATATCTAGACACTAGACAGCCTGGACCTGGGGACACTTTCTGTAGAAGGCCAAAATCTATTGGGATGTGGAAGAGAGCATATAGCTTTGATTATAAAATGCACTTGTTTCATAAGTGAGAACGAAACAGGCTTGGCCAGGCCAGCAAACCAAGCATTCTAACCAAGCATGTAATATGAATATAGTAAAACATAGCCCAAAGGCATGGTGTTTACCAAGATCAAATTGGGACAAAGAATCAGAGGTCCCCCACATCTTTCTCCCTTTCTCCCTCCCAACTGATGCTGTTATCCATAAATGATGGTGAAAAATATAAGGTGTTATATTTGCATCTGTATATAATATGTTATAATATGCATCCGTAGTCAATCAGCCTCTGCTGCAAAATATTGTGTCTCAGATCAACCAGTGGATCAGCCACTGCTTAGGTAAGAGCTAACTGACACAAAGAGTAAGAAATAGTGTTCATGCCCTTGGGAAAAGGTCTTTCTCCTTCAATAAACTGAAATGAAGACTGTCCATGATATTACACTACAAGAGATACAAGCTCAGTGGACTGCACGTGTCTGCCTGCTCAGCAATGCAGACCACACTGAGATGGGGCTAGAGTTATTTTCAGGTCTTTCCATGTTCCTTTGAAGGAGCTGCTGAGCACTCCGGTTTTATTTTAGTGTGGAAATTGGTAACTTGGGAGTACACAAATCTGAGGTGTCCCCACAAAAATGCCTGAGTTTCCCCCTGCCTCTTGCATACCAAGGTCAAATTTTGCATGTGGATTGTCAAGTTTAGACCTAAGATGTGAAGTGACTTGCCTTCAGTGTGGATTGTCAAGGGACCGGAAAGAAGAAGAGAGCACTGCAACATGAGAATATGGCTATTCCCATATTTCATTTCAATCCATCATGTTTTCTACAGGGTTCTTCGCTGACGCTGTTTAGGTAAACTGAGCATTTGTAGGTAAAAAAATTTTTGGGTAGACCAATAACTAGCTAAAAGATGGGAAAACAAGAGTAGGAAGGAATGGTCATGTTTTATCCTGGTGGGGATTATCAGTGGAGTTTCGCAAAGAAATGGGACCTATGCTATTCAAAATATTCATGAGCAAACTGGAAAAGTAAGTGACAAGTAAGATGACATTTTTTGTTATACAAAATTAATCAAAACAATGGGAAAAAAACAACAAAAAAAAGAAAAAATAAAACAAAAAACCTACTAAAAGCAAAATGAAAAGATAATTGTGACATGCTGCTGAAGGATTTCATGTTAATTAGTGGCCACCTGGTAAAAAACTGTCAAATGAAATCTAGTGTTGACAAACGTAGAATACGTCGCATGAAGAGAAAGTATTCTGAATACAAGAAAAGGATGATATGTTCTGTATTAGTTATTAACACTTAAGAAAGGGGGTATCAAGGAAGGGTATTGCATAAAATTATCAAGCAGCAGATTTAAAATAAAGAGCAAAAAGATACTTTTTTCTCATGACGCATAATTAAACTGCGGAACTCATTGCCACAGGATGTTGTAGAGGCCAAAAGTATAAATGGGCTCAAAAAGCAATTAGACAAATTCCTGGCTGAAAAATTCATCGAGCGTTACAAAATGCAAAGATGCAGATACAATCTCTGGCTCATGATGCCCTTAAGGCGCAGACTGCTGGGAGGGTGTGCCAGAATAAAGTAACACTGTATGGTCGCTCTGCTTTTACAATCTTCCCCTAAATACCTGCTACGGACCATTGTCAGAAACAACACTGAGCAGCGGAAGGATTTCTGCAGCCACTGTTATGGGAATAGGTAGCTCTGCATAAAATTAAGGAGAAAAAAAATAAAAGTGAGAACTGAATCCATGTAGGATCTGCAGCATTTGTGATTGCTGAAAAAAAAGTGAGTCAGAGAGGATTTGACAGTTGTAAAGTAAAAGAGAACGCAATAGAAGGAGAATATCCATTTTAGCATATGATCTGATCAATATAAAATAAATGGGTGTCAGTCTGGTACTTTTGGATAGACAGGAGACTATCCACTGGAGCCAGAAACCATGCTAACAAATGAAGTCCACACAGAAATGCTTTCTAAGACATCATTTAGTAACAAGCATCAAACCAGTCTGTGGAGTTGTATATGTCACTGATAGATGTCTTGAAGCTCACCTTGTTTTTCACTAGAATCCATGAAAAGCCAATGACTAGAAATGGTTAAAGGTTTAATTTGGGAGTTAAACAAATGGTTTGCCCTGGTTTGTCAGTTTTCCATAATTTTACATGACTGGCCACATGAATTTACTGGAAATGATCAGATAGCAGCAGATTGGCACAGCAGAAGAATTCCAACAGAAACACGGAGTTAGTGAATCTCCACCCATGTCCAGACATGCAGATGGGGAGAAGTCCGGCCAGCAGCACCCAGCTGGGCTTCTCTGAGAGAAGCACACCGACTGTATGACAAATATCCTTTGCACTGGTGATTGCACTCACAGAGGTAGCAGACAGTGGTAAGAAAACAGCTATATCCAGCTTCTTATGAACATAGCTCTAGAAAGGAAGTGATAAAACCATTAAAACCAGCGGCAAAAAACAGCCCTCATCATAAAAATGCTGACCGTTTCAAGTGTCAAGTTGCAACATTAATAACTACCAGTACCCTTGTTGGAAGTCATTCATGTCGTGGATACAGGCTACTACATTTTATCTCCTAGTGTTAAAAAGCAAATTCATTCTGGCAGCTCACATCCACCAAGACACTGCAGCAGACTTCACGTACTTTGGATGAGCTCAGCTTCTGCTAAAAACTCAAGTGCATCCTCAGCTGTGTAAGGATCATGGTGGCAGGTTGAGCAGACGAGCTGGCCTCTGCTCATCCTTCAACCCTTATATAGGGCTGAGCAAGGTGAGCTTTAGCTCTCCATAGGCCACGGCTTAGTGTAGTGTGGCATTTCTTCTTCCTGTTACAATCAATCCAAACAGAAAGCATCTGCTTAGTTCCTGGATTTTAAAGCATCTCATTAACTGTTTCAGCAATGACGTAACTTCTTTATCAGTTCACAAATCTATTATTTCCCCTTAAGTTAACCACCTCGAAACTCTTCCTAAAGTGAATGGATTTGAATGGAAAAATATGACATGAAGTGCCTATGATTTCTGGTTATCCGGATTGTCTGTGCTTTACAAATCAGTGCGCTTGAATCTGGTTGAATCTATAGCCAGACAATCTGAGAACAAAATAAATCCAGCAAAGGTTTGAACTTCATTCATACATCTTAGTAAGGATATTATGCTTAAACCTCTTTGTGACCATTTAAGTGATAAGACCATTAAAAACAGTGTCAAGAACAGCCCTCATCTTGAAAATGCATTGTAAGTGTCAAGCTGATAGAGTGTTAACTACCAGCTCCCCTGCACAGAAATACACGAAAAATTGTGAAAAATGCATTGCTGGTCCCAGCTTACTGTCTGGGGACAATTTATGGGGTTTTCCTAGTTAGTTTTGATGAAACGTAAAAAATTCTACAAGGACAAGCAACTTATATTTACAGAGAAATGGAATATAACAGATTATTTTTTCCTGTTTCCTCCTGCATATTTGGATTTCTGCTCGCACAGTCTATGACTTTCGGCTACAGGCTATGACTGATCCCTTGACAACTGTAGCCTCTGCGATAAATTGTTCAAAGTCAGACCTGGGGCTGTGTCAGTTCCTAGAATATCTGAGTTTTATATCTTCTCTAACCTCATTTTAAATTTAAATTATAACAAATGCAATCTGACCTCAGATTGAACAGAACATATTTTTACATCAGATTGGTGTTTTTATTAATACGACTTTCGTAAGCACCTCAAACACCAAGGTTATTTATGCTGAACATCTACATGATCTCTAAGAGAACTATGAGCCATGTGCTGCTGTGGAAACGATGCACAATGCCAACTACAGGTTGGCATTGCCTTGCAGGGAAGCAGTGCCATGGTCTTCTCAGCACATCTATTCCCATTTTTGTCCCCAGTTCCTCTGTTTCTTTCTGAGTTGGTTTTACCAAATGATTTATTTGTTTCTTGTGTGTGTTGGCAGGAGGATTTAAATAGATTTTCTTTTTAATGTTTTATTTTCAGATGTATCTACTACAGTTTGAAAACACTATCTAATTTATGCTCTTCCTTGAATTTCATTGTGACAGGACTCGGATCCAAAAGGTAGGCTATTCATTTTCCTTCCTTCACACCCTTTCAAAAATAAATAAATGAATCTGTAAAATTCTTTTTAATGGGCTGGCCCCACACTGCTGTTTTTTGGGAGAGGTGGTCAAAGCAGACTTGAGGGAAAAAACCACATGCAGAGAAGAGAACGAACCTGGCCATGCAGTTGCATGGCAAAAAGGTTCCTCTGGTTTTGTGGGCAAAGGGGCATATCTCATGACAGGCTTTATGGTGACAGAGCTAGTGGTCTAAACTGGCAGGGCACTTTTTTTTCAAGTACTGGTTGATTTTGCAAACCTTTTACTCTGGTCTTTAAACCTAGTTCTCACTTGTCCATAATCTCCTTCCTGTTTTCAACTAAAGGAAAGACTTGTGCCATGAAAAAGGAGAAAGAGATGCCACATATTTGTTGCCCAGATAAGGTACCAGTATTTAAATAACACCAGCCACTCTGTTCAAAGAGGGATATCTCTGATGAGTCCAGTGCAAATACACACCTTTTCATCTACTGTGGTCATCTACAAAACCCATTTTGGTTGAATATTTTCACCCTTCTTTGACCCCTCATCAACTCTTTATTCAGCCTCCCCCAAGCAAAGCATGATGTCTGAGTCAAGCTTTTGAACTCTTTACATTTAAGTAGGTGTCAAAGTAAGCAAACAAGCTCATACATCCCTTGTCTGTGTAGGTGTGTTCACATATTTGTATTTATTAAAAACAAAATAAAAACATAATCTGATACAATTAAAGATGCATTTCAGAGAGTGGTCTGTGCTAAGAAATGCTTGCACCTGGTATCGTGATTTCTAATGTTTAAGAAACAAGCTGGTATTTAAAAGAATCAAATGACAATGCAGATAATAGCATCTGGAAGTCCCTCCCAAATTACCAAACAGTAGAGAATTGGATCAGATCAGTCTGGCTATGTTTCTAATATTTTAGAGTAACGGTTGCCTGCTATGCTCAAGCCTTTGATCTTTTAGCTTCGACAGCTGACAATGAGATAATAAGTGTTAAGGACAATACAGCAAGAATAAAAATCAGAGCATTTTCTAGTGAGGCACTATGATGTGACGTGATCAGAGAAGCAAAGTGCATATGAAGGTCAGATTTTGCTCTTGATTGTCTAATGTCCATGCAGAGTTCTGAATATGGCCTGTTGCAGGAGGATCAGTTCAAAATGTTAATTCAGCAAATAAAGGAAAAAGCAGTATTCAACCTTGTTTTAATTCCCTGAGCTGATGGGACATTTATTATGCACAGCTCTTGCTGCATCTGTTTGTTAATCACATAATATAGTTAACACTGCCAAAGGAGGACAGCAATTATATAACAAAGCGACTGAAAAACTATCCTCACCGAGAAGGAAAAGAAGGAAAACCAGGCTCGTATTTTATATCTGTTTTCTGGATTGAGTGAAACATATCAGACATATAAGATATCATCTCAGAGTTCGGGAATGACCATGAGACTTGGGCGTCCTGGGCAATCCAGACCCTTGTGAGACAGTCACAGTTGTGCCCAAAGTGACCATTGAGGTCAAAGGTGTATGTGCAGCCATTTCAGCATCCTTTTCAGAAATACAAAGCACCCTCAAATGAAGCAAATGGAAGATAGTTTGTAGGAGGCCACAGAGAACAGCTGGATAGTTTGTGGCAGCTGGTGGAACAGGGTTAGTCCCAGCAGCAGGGAAAGAAAGCTCCTGTATGGCTGCTCAGACAGCACATGGGGTTGCTGCCTGCATCTGCCCTCAATGCTTGTGTATAATGAAGGGGAGAATTTGGATCACAACCTGCAGATATGTCAGAGTGGTGCAGAGATGCCACTGGTCAGGTTCCCCCACTGCCTCTGCCTGGCTGTGCCTCTGAATTAAATGTTGTGATGCAGATGTGATTGTGGTTTGGCCAAGACGGGCTCCCGCTTTTTCCCCTTTCAGCTCTAGGTCAAGGCAGGAAACTTAGTTCATCTGCTGTTCCTTTCCTGGGGCTGTAAGCCTGCCTAGGTATTCTCAAATCCACCAGATTTTTGTAGTGAAAAGGGAGATGGTAATCTGCAAGAGAACAACTGGTAAAACCACCCCTTGCTCTCCTGCTTCACTAACTGGTATACTATCTTCAGGCAAGCGGCTAAAATAAAAGGATATTACTGGCTCCTTGACTTGGTCAGTAGAGGAATACATTCTTCTTCTGACTGACCTGCTCAAACACAGACTCTTTTGTAGGTAGTACTGTAGGTATTAAGGTGAATTAGAATAGACTGAAAGGAATACACACATACATTTTTAGCAGTATTATAAGAAAACAAATTTTCCTTTTTTGCACACCAATTAAATGCCAGTGACACTCAAAGACAATATTCAGCAAAGACAGGGTGTGCTCCAAAGACCTAAAACCTCATTTTGTCACCCATATGGGATTTCCCAATGGTGTGTGACCAAAGTTCAGCCTAGAACTTGGCTCTGGACCAAAATCAAGGCCAGCGGAGCCTGAGTTTGTTATTTTTTAAGAGATCCAATCCTGCCATATGTTTACCAGCAATATCATAATTGTCTGTGCCACACTCAGTCTGCTATGGATTTTGCAGCAGCTGTCAATAGCACTCATTCATCACGGGCCCAAGATAATTGAAGCGCTCCATCTGCTGCAGGGCCACTATTATCAACAGTGATACTTGTGTCAGTAACTTACTGAAGAAGGGCCTGAACTTGCTCCTAGTGACAAATCAATGGGAGGATTCCTGTTGGCAGAAGCAGAGGCAGCCCTAACCCTTTCAGTACTGAAACGCTGAATGGCTGCTCAGCATCTGACTGCACACACCCATCCCTGTTGTGTCCCTGGATTGCTGGAAGGAAGCAAACCCAAGCAAAGCTCTGCTGTGATCACAGAGCCTTTGCAACCCAGCCCCACAAAGTGCTCTGAAGCACAAATCCCAGCTGTAGGAAAGGGCAGGCAGTGAAGAAAAATCAGAAATGGGCTGAAGAAACAGGTGATGTCAGCTCACATGGACAAGAGAGGCAGAATTCAAGCTATGCATTCAGTTTCAGGACCCTGACTACATAAACAGTCAGGCATGTTTACAGGAAAATGCTAAAGGAATTAATCTGTTACTCAGCAACACTAATCAAGGCTCCTACCCCATGCAGTTCATAAAGTCCTACATCCATGCATACCTTTATATTCATGTTCACAGTCAGCCTCACTCCATCTTCTGTCTGCTGTGCAAAAGAAGTAAAAAAACAAGGTCTGTGCAATCAAACTAGTTATTGTAGTAAAGCATTATTTTTTTCTCAGATAAACCAGTTATTTTCTATCATTTGCAGTTCTCTTTTCTCCTATTTTTACCTACTTGTAAAAACAACACAAAACCTCTTTTCCTTCTTGGATTCTCCTCCAAGAAAAGAACAAACTTTTGAAATCCAAGGCAAGTTATGACCTCTTTAACAAAGAGGGGAAAACAGAAGTTGTTGTCCTGCTGCTGTGAGTGCAGATGAGATCAAACTAGAACTTTAAATCAAAACACCCTTGAACTTTCAAGGTCAGGTTCACGTCTAAACTTTACCGCTAAGGCGAGTCAAAGCCTGTGCTCAGATGGATGTGGATAGCTCCCACTGAGTTCAGTCAGCACTCGTTGATTGTAACGGTAATATTTTTGTTGCATTTGTTTACTCCAGTGCAGATTCTCAAGGATCTGACTTAATTTTCATTCTTTCATGTTCGTACCCTGTATAAGAAAGGCCACTTGCTTGAATATATTTAGGTGTTCTTTATGCTTAGAATGATGTAGTACTAAGAAAATAAGAACTTTAGTGATGGCAGCCATCCCTGCAATGTCATTTTAACAGCAAAAAACAAAGTGCTGAACATTCAAAGAAGATAAGGCTGCAAGGGCTTAAAATACAAAGCAAAACCATGATTTCATGTTGCATCAGAGGAGCACAGAAAGCAAGGCACTCTTCTGATGGGCAATGATCTGAATGGTTTTTCAGATATTTTAGTGTTTGGTACATTCTAGACCTATGTTTTAAGGAATAGGCAATATTTTTTATTGGAGGAATGGGAATAGATGAAAAGGGCAATATTTAAATTCCCTGCTCGTGAAGGGACTGAGTCCTCCAGATTATTTTACAGCATCACAAGATGGAGGAAGGTCATATAAGATCTCTGTATGGAAGTGATTGGGAAAACTGTAAAGGAACTTCCCCATGTTGTTGTCCTTGTCTTCTGTGGATGTATCCTTACTTCCTCCAACACACAAGGAGTCAAGGTTGCTTTTTTAATCAAAATGGGCAGGGGGGAAAGAGATAAGGTAAAAAAAAAAAAACAGTGAGGAATAGACTGATGAGTTTCTGAAGTGACACTAAAGATGACCCCAAGAAACACAAGCGTATTCCTTTGCTAAAGAGAATTGTTGCATATCAGAAGGAAGAGAGGAGGTTTTTTTCATAAAATTTGATTTTTAGAAAAGATATAAATATTCTGACTAAAAAGATATCTTTCTTTTCAATATTTAATGAGCCTTTATTTTTGTCCATCTACTTTCAGTACATAAAACCAAGCGTCTAACGTAGGAACCCACTCTCCAGCTGCAGTGTAACAGATGTGCAAACCATTAGTATCTGCTACCCATTCCAAGTCATTAAATCTGAAACCCTGCAGGAGGAGTCAAAGGTACCATCAGGGGACCTGTGGCAGTTATGGTGTTTCTACTTAGCAGATATCACTGCAAAAGCCAGTGTTTTACCTTGAGGCATAAAGGGAAGTAGGGAGCTTAGAGCTGGATCAACAGTGGACAAAATGACTATGAAAATGTACAGCTTGAGCCATAAGATTGGTTTCCCAAGCCCTTCACCACAGTGAAAAGGAAATGAATGATGCCTCACTGACAAGGGAAGGTGTAAATAGGATCGAATGAATTTAAAAATGGGGTGAAAACAGAGAAGACCGTAGGCTAAAATGCATTTAGTGTTTGAGGAAAAGGGCAGTGATTTTTGAGATTTTCCTCAAAATCTCAAAAGGATTTTGATTCGTGAGAGATCAGATCCAATACTGAAGTGAACAATTCAGGTTGGACACCCCTACAGGGCAACAAGAGAAGCCAGTACAGAATGTTGTTAGTGTCCAAGAGTGGTCTTCATCAATAGGGTGATGGGAGTAAAGGTCCAGGATTTGGGAACTAGCCTGTCTTTTGCACTGAGTGCTCTTGAAGCAACCACCTCATCACAAGCTAACCAGCACTGCAAAGGGATAGTCCAAGGACTGAATGAAAAGATGCAGCTGCCCATGAAGCCGACAAAAGTACAGCCTGGGGAGTTGAAGTGAAAATCCTTCTGGCCCCAAACCACTGACAACACAGAGAGCCCTGGTGAGTGCTGGAACTGGACCTTTGCAGAACCTGACTGCTTAAACTAGAGAAACTTCCTGTATCTTCCAGAAACCCAGGCATCCAAATCCCCTTCCGAGTTCAGAAGACGTTGCTCCTCCTGGGGCAGAATTTCCCAGCCTCGGAACACCCAAATTCACAGCATTTTTTTAGACTGCGCGGCATTCCAGCAGCTGGCTGAATTTCTGATGTTGCACGTGGGTGAGCTTTTGCTCACTCTCTTGCCATCTCTCTTGCAAGCAGAGAGAGCCGGAGCGAGGCAAGTGTCACAGGCAATATTCAGAAGCAATTCCGGAAACTTTATTGCTCAGAAGTGGCACTCAGCCAGCAGAGGAGAAAGAGAAGAGCTCATAGTTGTGTGCTTTCACACACTGACAAAACTGTTAACTGATGAATCAGAGAGAGAAATCTGGAGAGGTGACCTTGGGAGGTCACAGAAGACTCGTTTTTGCCAACAAATATGAACATTTGCAATCAGACTGTGGCCTTGTGCCAGTCACTGTTTTATGTGCTATCTCATCAAAACATATGAATTTTCAATAGCTGGTTTAGAGGCCTACTTGCTGCAGTATTATATCTCTCCAACTCCTACAGGTTTTGAATTGTACAGATACAAAAGCAGGGTATTGAGGAAAGCTGGCACTCAGATTTACATTGTTCTTGATGAACATTTTCCTGCATTCTGAAAATCGCCAACTGGTCAAGTGCCGGAAGGTCGCTATGCAGCGTGGCAAAACTGATGACAGAAAGGAGGCAAAAAATCTCTGGAAAATGAAACTCCTCCATTGTCCAGCCTGGAAGGTCAAAAAATGCCATTTTAAGATTGCTTGTGCTAACGGAGGCTCACCCACCCTAGGTGTCAGCCCTTCAGAGAGAACTACTGTAAATATCGCCATCTGTGATGTTCCTGGTGAAGGACTCTGCTGATGTAAAGGTTATTACTCATTTATAAACATATGGCTGTTGTAATCATTCGGCCTTCTATTCATAGTGGGATTTGTGTTTTGATGGAGCTCAGTTTCAAATCAAAGATGGTTTTTTGCTCCTCAGCACTAAGAGGACATTATCAATTTAATTTATATTAACAAAAACAACAGCAACCCAATGTGGCAAATTTTTAAATCAATAGATGAGATATTAAGAAAAAATTCCCATCAGAAGCAGTCTGTCTGAATGAGCACCACCCAGTGCATTCTGAAATCAAATATACAGTGACTGTTAAAATGATTGTGAACAGATACACAGAGGATTCTGCTGTTCATCATTGTCCCAACTAAACAAAATAATAAAAGCTAACAGAAAATATATGCATTTTTGTCATTATTTCCATTTTGAAAATCTAGAGAGATAAAATACTGAGATTTACAGTACCTGAGCTGACAGCATCTTTTAGTGATACCATGGTAGCAAAAGCTCTGAAAGTGTGGGTTCAAACTATGGATTTTATTGCCTGCTAATGTGATGTGTGAATATTTGAGCATGTGTGTTTGTGCATATACATGCCTTTCAAATGAGCCCTTTAGATCTAAGATCCCATTTCCTCCATATAGTCAACAAAGACCATAAAGCAATTTCTGTAGGAGCAAGAGTTCACGTAGAAGACCTGAAAGCTAAAAACTCCCACCAAACCAGTTCAGACACAATGCATAACTTACCTGTTGTCTGTCTGCTTCCAGAAGCAAAGAGACTGGTTCATCTAACTGAATTGTAAATGTCTAGCTCAGGCTGAGATGAATTGCTTCCTAAACTCCATTGACTTTGTGAAGAGTTTTTATTAGACCCTTGATTAAGAGTTTTGATGACAGTAGAGCCTGTGTTTGCATGGCTGTCCCTAATATTATGCATTATGGGAAAAATGCAATTATTCATTGCTGCATTATCTTGGAGTAAACCCCCACCCCCATCCACAAATAGGCATGGCTGGATTCCACATACCAAGACATCTCTCTCCATACTTTTCACCAGCAGATCAAATAAAGTAAGAATTATCAGTAGAGGATCCTGTCTCCTGAACCACATTTTTCCTGATAGGACACTCATTTGACATATTTCAGATAAAGTCTAAAAAACCTCATCACTGATACTGCCTTGGATTACTCTAACATAAATACTTTAATGCCCAGCTCACAGTTCATCAGTAGTAATATTTCTGTAATGCAGCTGCAAGGCTAAGCAGCAAGCTACGTCATCTCAGCTGAATGAAGAGCAAGCTGCACTTTCTAGATCACTGCACTGTGATATTTGCATTACATATGTTGGAATTCAATAATGAAAAAAGTAAAAAACACAAAAAAACCCAAGCAACTATGCTGGCTTTGGGATGTTTAAAAATAAGATTGGAGAATGAAGATGAAAATACAATTCAGCATAAGAGAGTTTAACTTTTTTATGTTTAAATCAACTTAAAAATAACTTCATTTTTTGAAATAGTGAGGTAGCTATTTTATATGCAGTCTTAGGTTAGGACTAATACTTGAGCTCCTGAGAGACAGTAAAAATCCATTGGAATCCATTGGAGAATCCTCACATACATGAGAAAGCTTCAAATACAGAGAGCTGGGATTCTTTTCTAAATGTGACAGTGCGCGAATATCCCTGATTAATGGCATCTGAACACCAAACCACTATGGCTATTCCTGGAGAGCTGTGGGAGAGCATATGCACTACAGCAGAACTCCCTGCACTTTCTTGTAGCAGAACTAAACACATCAATGCAGTTAGAAATTTCAGTTCCTAACAAAGTATGTAAAATTTCCAGGATTTGGATTTTTTTGAATAGTAACAGCTACTGTGTTGATAAACTTCACCTGTACATGTTTAAGATTTTCCTCTAATACATGTCATTTAGTCTCTGAGCAAATGTGATTTCACCCTTTCTACATGGCTTGCAGAGATATATTAATTACGGCTGTGTGAATGGTAAAGAATAGAAGCACAGAGAGGATAAATGACTTGGCAAAGCCAGAAATAGAATCAAGATTTCCTAAAACCCATTCCAGTGCCTCAACCATGAACCCATTCCTAGGAAAAGGCCAAGAAGTTTACCATACATTTTCTCCCCAGTTTAGTCCATTAAATCACTGCAAAAGGTCCACGGACATTCTTGCTACAGTTTAAATAGTAGCTTCATTCAGTTTGTTTGAACCTGTTCCCAATAGGCTTGAGATAAATCAAAACATCTGTGCAATGAAGGTATAAGTTTTATTTTCAAACTTGTTGTTCACCTATTGATGATTTCTCATGTTTTCATGTCCTGAGACATGGGTGAGAAGTGAATGGTTCTGTGATCTGCTTCTCACACTTTGCAAAATTCAGATATACTCAGATTTAGGGACTTCTGTTCAATTAATAATTGCAAGCAGACCATTTATTGCTGTTCTGCTTCTCTATGAATTTTAGCAAGACCTGTGCTCCCCAAAGCTCAGAAAATTGTCCATTGTTTTAAGAAATATCACTCAAACTCATTGTTCAAGAGCTTGTACAAAACAGTTCCAGAGAAAGCTTCATCATTTAAAGACACTGTGACTGGAGAAAATACCTGCAGTACTTCTACTTTTCTCCCCAAAAATTCTATACTGAACAGTAGAAGTGAGTTTGCTGAGTCTGTACTTACAGGCGTAATCTCCTATTGACACATGCATAAATTACAAGGGGAGAAGCACTACCCAGTCACAGTGTAACGCTCTATCAGTGAGATTTCTGGGATTTTTGAGCAGTGTACTCTGCATATGGCAACTGCTGGCTAGTGTTTGCCTATTCTTCACTTGCTTAAAGCCTCTGGTTTTGTCTTGAGGGTCCACGTAAGGTCAACTTCCCACCCCCCAACAGTGGCATAGAAAACTGCACTGAAGGTGGAAGAAAATGCCTCTCCTTACTGAGAAGCCAGTGTTGATAAAACAGCTCTCTGTTAGAATAGCTTTAAGGGCAAACAGTGAGGAGGTTTACCCATTCAAACAAAGTTAAGAGTGAGCAAATTCTCTTAAAGATGTACCTATGTCTGAGATCTTTGTTTCGTTTTCAGTAACTTGATAGAAAATAAGATAAAGCCAAGAGAGGCTGCATTCAAAAAATCCTCTGTGCTCCTGAAAATATTTCCTTTGTGTTCAGGAGAGAAACATAAGAGAAGGCCACGTTAGCCAAACTGGTATTTCTATTTTTTCCTTTTTTCCTTTCCTCCGTTCTGTTTCCCCATGGCTGACCAACTAACAAACTCTTGCAGTGTTTTCCTTTTTGTTGGGGTTTTTTGGAGTCCTTGATTTTGTGTTATTTCTGGGAAAGAACAAGCATGGATAATGCACATGTTTTGCCATGTCTGATTTACTCATTTTTATGTGCTCAGGGCTTAAGGGAAAGCGATTAAAGGTGAGGCAGTGTGGTTTGTAAACACAAGACTGGTTATAGCGTAGAAATTTGCATATAATTCTGTCACTTACTTCTGTTTGCTTGTCCTTTCCAGAGCTTCTGACAGCATCTCCACAAGGACTTCCCTAAAAAACTCATCCACCAGTAAAGTAGGACTTTGGGGTTTTTTAGGAGTTGTGTGGCCTGGGGATGGGATTTGACTGGTTGGTCCAGTTTCAAATTTAGACAAGGGCCAAACTGGAAATTCAAGATGCCGTTAGGAAAGGACAACAAATGAGGAAGGAGTTGAGCCCGTAATGTGGGGGCAGCCCAGAACCGCCTTTGCCATGCTCGCCAGGATCAAATAATGACTCAGAGCTCTCTGAAAGAGATACAAGTCAGGAGCTTGCCCCACACAAAACACACCTCCTCCCACTTCCAGGGGTGCGTCCTTTGAAGTAGATGTCCTGAAATTCATGCATATGTTTCTAGGGATGTGGACAATGGGTTCACATGCAGCTCCTGTTTAAAGAGGAGGAAGAGAAATCCCCTCCAGTCTCAGATTCAGTTGGGTTTACATTTTCTGCTCCTTGGAGGTGGAGGGATTGTCTTTCCTGCCCAGAAGCAAGCTGCTTTTATGGCCTCTTCTATAATGCCAGTCTCAGATCAAGGCTTTGCTTTTCTCCCAGGACAGAATCTAAGCTCACTCAAGAGGCAAGTGGTGCTCAGCAAAACCATGCTGCAGACTCATCCTGAGCCAACTTTCCAATGCACAGAAAGGTTTTATTAAACAGGCTTGTATGAATGGTTTTGGGGTGATCTCGGGACTGGCAGGACAGCACCCAGCTCCATTCTGTTTCCCAGTGGCTGACCAGCCACATGCAGGGAATAGTCCCTGTGCCTTTGCTCAAACACCAGTGGTTATAGCCACAGCCTAAAAGATGTGCTCTGTATTGTGCATCTGGGCTCAGTCTGACTCTGCAACCCCTCAGAACACTTCCATGGACAGGTCCTACATCATATGCTGCTCCCTTTTTATGAAGCAATCTTTGATAAAGCACTCCCACAACACTACTTCTGCCCTGCTGGACAAGCATTCCCATGGCAAAAAAGCACATTATTGCCCTTCCAGTGTACATTTGTGATTTTAAAGGTTGTTATGGGACATGTTTGGTTTTTATCCCCTCCCCCTGCGCTCCTCACCTTCCATGGTGAGGAGCTCAGACCTGTTCAGTGAGAGCATTACCACAGCAGAAAAGGGAGCTTAGACAGAGAATTTCACCTTCTTGAGAGCTATGAGCTCACTCACAGAGACAGAGCACTTAAAATGAATTAGTGTATTCCAACACAGCAAAAGCTATAAATAGAGTGCTTATAAATAAACCAGTTTTGTCCCTTGCTCAGTCACCAATTCAGCAATCTCTCCCTCCTTGCCTAACACAAACACATACTTACTGGTTGCAATGGGATAAGGCACTTGCTTCCAATTAGGCATGTTTTGCTTAATGTAAGCCATAATGCCTAATCTATCCAGGTACTAACAATTCTTGCTTGTTAAATCAATAGCGCTTAGGATCCTAGGTTAGCCCCACCCATCCAGCCCCCCCCCACTCCCTCAACGCCATGAATCTAGATCTTACATTTTAGGCCAACTTCAATGTTTTATGAATGAGAGGTAGATATTTTCTCTTTTGAATGTTTCTGTTTGCTGTTCCTAAGTGACTGCTTTTCCTTGCATAAGGGAGCTACTATTTGCATAGGACATCTTTCTTATTCCAACACATAAGCAGTCTCCTTATGTTGTGAAAGGCAAAACATCACAACTGTTACAAACCTTCTAAAACAAGGTTTAGTTTGAAAGCAAACACATGCAGTTATTACATGTAAGCAACTCTAAACAGACAGTGCTATCATATCAATTACATTTTGAACAGCCAAGCCAAAAAAGCCCTGAACCTTTCAGTAATGTGCATTTCTGGATTGGCAAGAAGAGCTAGAATATATGGTTCAAACACGTTGTCTTGGTCAAACATCCTGAGGACAGTGGTTGGCATGCTCCAGGAACTGGTCAAATGTTTGATATTATCACATGCAAACAAGGGTATAGGTTCATGCCACCACTTCACACCAAGTATGCACTGAAAATAGCCACCAGCCATGATTATGCAAAGATGTTAAGATGCCAAAATCGATCTCTCTGAGCCTATAAGCAGTATTTTAGATAGCTGACAAGAAGACCTCGGTGACTCAAGCAGGGAGCCTTGTGTAACTGGAAAGGGTTTGCGCCACATATTCTGTTCTAACATACCAGTTCTGCTAGCAGCATCTGATTTTGCAGTCCAAGCCTACCTTGAAAGCTTATACTGACACACAGAAATACCTTAGGTAATGAATTAGCTTAAATACAGCCGTTATTTACCTGCAAATTGCAAACATGGTTTTACCCTTGCCGTATTTGCTAGCTCAAGAAATGTCATGTGGATATGTGAGATGCCTCTGAGTGCCTGCCGTCAGGTCACTGACCTCTCTGATGAGTCTTGCTGCTTCTTTAGCCATTTTCTCCTTGGCTGCTCTTTACATCAGAGTGCAAAGCTTTTTCCTTGCAGAAGGTGTGTGTGTGCTCCTGCTTACTGCCCTGTGTGCATTTTAGTTTCTTTAAATTTAGCTGCCAGATCATTTTCTTTGCTTATTTTCACATGCTTTCTCTACATGCACCAAAAATACAGTCACCAGTGCTTTATTTTGTTTTTAAATACAGCAGCTAGTTTTGGAATAAGCTGGCACAAGCAAGCGAAAAATCTACCTCATTTACATCAGCTGAGCAGAAGGCCCAGAGGCTGAAAGTAGAGCAGGTCCAACACCAGGATAATATACTGGCTTTTGAAATGGTCTTTTTAGCCAGCCTTAAATGCTGGATGTTCTAATTGAACCACAGCACTAGAAAGAATTTTGTTGCTTCAAAGAATTCTGACATAATTAATGCCATATATTAGCCTTAATGGTGGGGATGACTTTATATACTATGAAGTCATGCATTTAAAAAAATTCACTTCCCCTATTGAGATGCCAAAATATGTTGATCTTCAGGTTGCAAAGCAAGACCTTTGCCAGGGCAAGTGAAGCAGATTCTTTATTATGTCAGTCTTTTTAAACGGCAGACCTCCTTGTATTAGTACACAGAGTAGGAATGATTGCAGTATCACATGGGCTGCCAAATGACCACTGTTGGACC